>JABFEP010000661.1:0-30891 GCA_013618265.1 Fusarium albidum
GCCTGAGGAGACCGTGCCCGTGAAGCCCGAGGAGACCGAGCCTGTGAAGCCCGAGGAGACCGAGACGCAGTCCCTGCCCGAGAAGCCCGAAGAGACCGAGACTTACCCCCCTCCCGGTGTTTCCACCGTCGAGACCGAGTCCGTCCCTGAGCCCACCCAGCCCGCTGTGGACTACCCTGCTCCCGAGAACCCTGTCCCTAGCGAGCCCGTCGAGGCCAAGACCGTCCCGGCGAACCCCGAGGAGACGGAGGAGTCCGAGCCTACCAAGCCCGCCGAGACCCAGCCTGCTTACGAGCAGCCTGACGACTCGTACCCTGCTCCCCTCGCCGCCACGACTGACTCCGGTGACTCGACGGGCGATGAGCTCGCCCCCCCTCCCGAGGTGACCAACGCTGCGGGACACCTGATGGGCAACGCCAACATGGTTGTCGCGGCTGCCGCAGTTGTCGCCTTTCTTCTGTAAATGATTCTATACTCACACAAACGATCATGGACATGATCTATTATGACTGGTTCACGAATTCCCTTTCCCTCGATTAGAAAAACAAATTGTGTTTAATGTCCAAACACCTTCATGTCAATCACCTATTTTGTCTCTCTCATTTATCTTTACATAGACTGCCAACTAAATATACCGTGCCTTGATGGCCTCCTAATTTTGTCCTTGTCTCTTCTCGTCCACTGCTGGTGTTGCCTCGGAGTTTAATGACCACTCCAGTCTCTGCCGTCTACCACATTCCAGTATGGGTAAAGCGTCGTTACGTCGATCAAAGCTTCGCCAAGGGACAAGGGAGGTGGTCCGGCTCAGCCGCTGGAGGTACTCAGATGCTACAAGCTTCAGCGTCCCATCATCCCCAGCTTTGACATGTACGTCAGCAACGCTTCCCAGCCTGGGCTCGAACCCCGCCTGAGCTGCCAGTTGCTACCACCTCGGGACCCTGGGCTACGCCGCTTTGAGCCGTCTCCCCCGACAGGTGGTGTATGGGATTTGCTGATCCGCCAAGTGTCGCTTGCTTGCGGACTTTACATCTTGCGCCCGCACTCGTCACAGCTTGTTCGGCACTCCCGGGCTAGGCACAGACTTTTGACTCCGATTCGAGTCTCGAGTTCGACCAGGGATGGGCTTACCACCGAGCGTAACCGTGGGGTCTTTTGATGGATGGCTGACAGTAGGTGACAGGTCCCCTCTTGGCTTGGATTTGAACCCCCCCCTACCCCTCTAGAAAGTGGATATTCTTCCAGATTCGTTCTCCACGGCTCGGTCCTTGACACCGAAGAGCGTCCTGGCCAAAATTCTCCATCCATACTCCACGTCTCCCATGTTCCACTGACTGGGCCAGTAGCCTAAACCCCAGACTCTGCAAGATCCGGGATCGACATGACCCAAGCGATCGCGCCGTCGACAGCAATGGCCGATTCGACCTTGACCAACGATGAGGGCTCCAGCGGCGACGAGTCGAGGCAGACGATATCGGCTGGGCCGTCGAGGAAACGGAGGAAGCAAAAGCACCAGAAGATATCGTAGGTGAACACCCGCCATCTCCGGAAGGTCTCAGTCTGAATGGGCTCATTAAAGGTGCGAGATGTGCAAGGCTCGCAAGGTCAAGTGTGATCGAGGAGAGCCCGCGTGCTCGTGGTGCGCCCGACATAACCGCGTCTGCGTCTACCTTGAGAGGCAGAAGCCAGGAGGACGCAATGGCGTTGGCCTCGAGCTGGAAGCAAAGGTGAACAGGATAGACGCCCTCTTGCAGGCCCTTGGACGTCGTGTCGAGGACCACATCAACCAGGAACACTTGCCGCCTGGGGCGAACAGCCGCAGTTCTCCCCAGCTGGAGAGTCACGGCCAGGATGGCAATCGGCTCACACCGACGAGTCTGAGGAACTCTTCCGTCTCGCAGGCCAGGTCGCCAGCCTTTTCCGTTCCTACAACCTGGCAGACGCCGAGTCAGCACCAGGCCGCTCTCCCTAATTCAGAAACTGGTAGTCAGTCAGTGACTCTCTCGACCCCCGTGTCATTTCGAAAAGATCCATCGCTCCAATCACTTATGAGTGACCTTCCACCCCACGACGTGATATACACTCTGGTGGACCTTTACTTCAAGCACTGCAACACGTGGTGTCCGATTCTTGATAGGAACACGACGTTTGCAACATTCTTTGGACCGACTCTGATGGAGGAAGCCGACAGGATCCTGCTCTACGCCATCGTGGCCACGACCCTGAGGTTCCTCAGAGACCCACGCTTCTCACCCGAGATGAAGGAATACTACCACGCCCTGTCGAAGCACACGGTCCAGATATACGCCATGGAAAACATCAGCGTGCCCGCTCTTAGAGCGCTGGTCATCATAACCTTGGATGAACTGGGAACTTCCAACGGCCCCCGTGGATGGAACCTCCTGTCGCTCTTGGCGCAGAACGTGAGACAGCTGGGGCTTTGCGAGGAAAGCAGCGTCTTCTTATCTGCCGAACCATCAGAGACTCCTCACACGGGATCTGTCCGTCGAGTGGCGGCTGGGAAGCCCGAGTCGTGGATCGAGGACGAAGGACGACGGCGGCTCTACTGGATGGTCTACCTCCTGGATCGATATGCAACAATCGCCACCCCGGCCTTTGAATTTATGCTCAACGATAGGCATACAAAGCGGTTCCTCCCCTGCTCCTACGACCTGTTCTCCAAGAACGTGCCGGTTGAGACGGGATCCTTCAACCCGCAGGCAGATCAGACCTCTCCGGCTGGGTACATAATCCACAAGACGGAGAACCTGGGGAGTTTCTCCTACCACTGCGAGATCCTCACGATTCTCACAAACATACACGAGTTCCTCAAGGCGCCCATCGACGTGACATCCTCCAGCGACATGGCCGAGTGGCGGAACAGGTATCAGAATCTAGACCGGTCTCTGGATGGCTGGCTGCAGAACCTCCCGAGCGAGTATAGCAAGATATCTGCGCTGTGCCACTCTGATCCAGCGAGCCGCGTGGCGAACTGGTTCATGCTGCACAGCGCCTACGTCACATCCGCTGTGCGTCTGCACTCGTCGGCCGCGTACCCGACTGTCCGATCCCACATCTTTGTACCGTCGCACTACGCCATGCAGAGGTGCTTGTCGGCGGTCCAGAGTCTGGGTGACATTACTCGTGATGTCCGAGAAGCAGACGGTCTGAATCTCCTCGGTCCACCGTTTGCCTTTTCCCTCTGGGTAGCTGGTCGGTTACTCTTGGCGCACGCCGCTACGGTGGGATGCTCGGTTGATCCCTTGATTGACTTCTTCATTGACACTCTTCGTGATGTTGGCCAGCACTGGGATGTAGCCAGCAACTACTCCAAGATTCTGGACCGGGTTGTCCAGAGGGGGAGACAAGGTGACTTGAGCTTTACTGCTATGAGAAGGTGAGTAGGGGTTTCCTAGCAGCTCTTGGCCGTGACTAAACTTATTCCAGGAGCGCCTTTGACTTGGTCACCCTTACGTCCACGGCGCGACACTCGAGCCTGGAGCAGACATCCACACAAGTCACTTCCCTGAGTGAGCTTGACAATATCGATGTGTTTGATTTCTTCAACTATCCCAGGGTCTCGGATCGTGTTTCTGGACCGTCAAGTGGGCAAGCACGTAGCCGGGCTCAACCGATACACGATATCAGGGGAGAGTCGGTGAGGAGTATTCCGGATCCAGAGGCCGACTGGTTGGCGTTTGGATCTTCATTCACGTAATTACACGGATGAGCTTGATTGCCACGCACGGGGATGATGGGTGTTCCTTTGTCATGGAAGATTCACGGATTGTTAAATCTAGAAGACTAGAGGAATTACTGCCATGCCCCTCGTCGTTCTACCCCGCGTTCAACGTCTCCCCTGGCCGCCTATTCCAACCGAAATACTTCAGAGACAGGGCAAGACCCCGCCAGTGGGTTATCGGCAATAGAATGCTATTCGTGTATAGCTTGCGTAAGGGCGAGGTCGCGTCAAAATGTGACATGTCTCGGCCCAATGATGCTTGCGAGGAGACGTCTCGCTACTGGACCGAAATGCTCGATCCAGAAAGTTACGGCCATTTTCAGGATCCAGAGACGGAGCACATTACATGGTGTCTCGATCAGTCCTGCCCAACTACCGGGGAACTTGTCAAGTTTCGTACTCTTCTTTCGCTATCCAAGGATTGGGATGGCTCTAGAAAAGTCGGCTTCTTGGATGAGCTGGTCGAGAAAGGCATCTCAGAGTGCATGCGGGAGGCAACTGATCAGCGATCGTGCTGGTCAACTGATCAGCGTTCATGGTGGTCAACTTTGGCAGCAAATGTCCTGCAATGCTGCTGATCTAGAATATATGAAAGCCCATATTGGTCTCTTAGCTGTCAATATGGATCGATGGAGATAGTTGGGAGAATGGATGAAAGGGGAAAGATGGGTATAACGCAGTCCTACTGGTACGAGAATTCTTCAAACTCCAGCGCAGCCGTTGAGACCGAGGCACGGGGGCCGTACTGGGACAGTTTTCAATGACAGGAATAGATTAGGATCGGTGTCTTTGAAACAATGTATAGAGCTCATAAACTCGTAATTCATAGTACATGCTCACTAACGCCAACATTAAAGGCCGTCGTCCAGAGACGTCAACTATCCCAAATAGCGCCATAAGCGTGCACGCCCCTCGTCTCCAGCCCATAGACCACCTTCTTGGTAATCTTCTCATTGGCAATGATAATCACGGCTTCGGCCCTGAAGCTCTTTGCCAAGTTGTACCCCATCTTGACGAGATCTGGACGGCCCAGCTTCTTGGTGTCATGGATGACCGCATCGGGGACCCTGTCGGCGACGATACGGCAGAGGTCCTCGCCGAACGTCAACTCTGGCTGCCTTGTCGACCAGATGAGCTGCGTCGGGCAGGATGGGTTCTGCAGGTGTCCCAGGACAGGTCCGATGCCGGAACCCGTGGCGATGAGAACGACGCGGTTAAACAAGGCTGCGATGTGCAAGACGCCACATGTAGGGACGCCTCGGGTCCAGATATGAGATGGGCCCTGTTGGATGGTGGACTTGGTCCAGTCTCCGGCGTTGGAGACGATGAGCGAGTAGCCCTTTGGTCGGCCGTTGACGGCCTCAGGCGCGGGGATAGTGGCGAAGGAGTGCCACTCCATGAGGGGATTATATGATAGACGAGTGAAGGAGCCGTTGACGGGGACTGCTGCATGCTCAAAGTGCAGCCTGGTTGCGTGATCGGAGAGTTTCTCTACTTGGACGGGAACCTTGCGGAGCGACAGCCAGGGAGAAGCTACACTCAGAGTCGCCACGGTGAGGAGCCAGAACGGGGGTGACCGAACGCAAGATTCTCCCAGTGAAATGTCCGCAGTGGCATTGTCCTTGCTCGAAAGAATGACCTGAACCCAAAAGAGAATGAGCATGGTCCAGCCGATGAATCGATGGACTTGTTCAAACGTGTCGTGATATCGCTTCCTCATCGACGGCCAGGCAAGGACAATCATGATTGTGAAGAAAGCCGAGAGAATCCACGAGACAGCCTTGGAAGCAATGGACTGGTTCCCCCAGTTGGCGCAGTTCCCGCTGGTCATGCAGACGATATCCGCAATGTTTGACGCCAGCAGCCACGCTCCCGCACTGACAGCCGCTCCAGAGTGAACACCTCCCAGATGATAGATCTTGGCAAGATGCGCTCTGATGAAGAGGGGCCATGATCTGGGGGCGCTGCAGGAGATTGTGTAGAGGGCATTTATGACGAATTCCTGGCGGACGAGAACGGCTATGACGAGGTTGATTGCCGTGATATTGCTCAACCACTCACGGCTGATGCTGGTGAGGATGAGAGCCACGGCAGCCGAGATGTTGAACAGGCCGACGAGGGAGAAGAGTCGACGGTAGATGATGAGGACCTTGTACCGTAGACCGCGGGAGTACTTGTGGTGTTTCTTCTCTGGGAGGGCAGCCTCAAGGTCGACTTGGTACTCGATCAAGGTTGCGTCAGACAGATCCGAGAAGGAGCTGGTCTGGGTGGCAGTTGAAGTGGACGAGTCTGATCGCGAGTGGCCCAGAACAGCTGGCTTGGGGGACAAGATGTAGGACAGCTCTTCACAGGATGAGTTGGGCGTTGGGGTTGAACCTTGGGCGTTGTCCGACAATTGGTATTTGGTGGGACATGATTTGAGAGTCGAATTGTGCATGATGGTGATGGTTGAATCATGGCAGTCGAGGTAGGTTACGTGGGCAGCCCAAGTATCAACAAGCTCTCGGGAGGTAGGTTCCCCTGCGGTGGCGACGACTTTCAGGTTTGGGTAGTCCTGGGGGTTGTGCTTTGCCAAGATGCTGGGCGTGCAGATCAGAACATCAATCTGCAGGTGTCAGCTGTCGTCAGGAATATCCAGGTCAGGGTCTCGTTACCTGCTGCAAGGCCTCTGTCCAGTCTGAGCCACGCATGACTAGGGTACCCCCGTTTGAGAGACATCCAAGGGTTTCCCACACGGCTTGTGTCGGTTAGCTTGACATCTGCATTATAACGGCATCGAGAGTACGAACCTATGTCGAGGCTGATGTTTGACACTTGTCCGACGCGGACACCGGATGAAATGGCCAAGTTATCGGGAGTCTTGCACACGAGGTTTGCGACGGCGCGGTGGGTAATGTCGACTCTTTCTGATGTTCCTGTGGTGTCTGAGTTGAGAATTTTCAAGAAACTTCAAAGGAAGTCAAACATACCTGGAGCATAGATCCTGTAGCAACCATCTTCCGGCTTACACAAGTTGCTGTAATGTTCTTGAGTTGCGTCTCCTTGTTCTTGACCATCCAAGTCATCAATGACAATGACATTCCGTGCTCTGCCATGAACACGATGACATGTCGACTTCAGAGCCAAAACTGCACTTCCACCAGTCTGCTCCAAGACACACCGCGGAGTCTCATCTGCAACAGCCGATCCATCGAGAGGAACATACTGAGCTCCACACAACAAGACGGCCATGACACCCACGAGCATGCCCCCTCCCCGCACGACAACAAGCGGCACCCTATCCCCAGGCACGACCCCCAGGTCCCGAAGCCACCAGGATAGCCTGGCACTCCGCCATGCGAGCTCCCCGTAGGTCATCTCGGCGGGTGGCTCGACGGACAGGTACCGGGCTGCGACAGCGGCAGACTGCAAGGAAGCGTAGTGGAAGAATGCTGCCGTGACGGTTGACAAGCTGGACATTGGTGCCGTTGAACGGGTGCCGATGGGTCTGTCCATGCTGACGTTGTGACAAGAGGTAGAGGGAATGATCAAAACTGAAACTCGGGACTGTTTGAAGGATGGAATCTACAAGAGAGCTGAGGACACACAAATCACCCAGGTTAAATACCCTTTTCTTCTCCGCCCAGACATCTCTTGGATCCCAACATCCGACTTTTCTGTCGACGCAAGCCTGGCACCCCGAGGAACCCCTTTCCCACCTGTCAGCTGTCACTGACACTGTCACTGACACTGTCACTGTCACTGTCTTAGCCTCAGCTCCGCCCTCCAGCCTCTCCAAGCTGCGTCTTTTTTTGTAATGGACAACGCGAGAACCAACCAGAGTGACCTTTTGATCTCCGCCTTGGCTTGTCGAGTCCCCGGCTGTACGAGTTGTCTGCCAGAAGAGGGTAACCGCAGTGAGACTAAGGCACTCTTCAACACCAAATAGCGTCAAAAAGAGGCAACTAACGGATGCCACATGATAGCGTGGATGGCTGAAGGGTCTCGAGATGGCTGAGCAAAGTCCCAACAATCACGAGTAGTTCGCCGTCATGGACGCCATCTTTACCAATAGCTTCCGACGGACCCTGCAGAGCCCAGAATCGACCGAGAGACAGTTCCAGGTCCGCGGAACTCACTGTCTTGTTTGTTCCGCCAAGAACATCTCCAACGCGCAGGATCTGGCCCCGACATCTGCAGATCTCACATGAGCCAAGGGAGAGCAGGGGTATTTGCAGCCACCCGGCCTGTTCGGCGATTAAAACACACCGGCAGGACGACCCGGCGAGGCGATCAAGCTTAGCCTGGCTTGGCGAGGAGCTAATAAAGTTGAGCTACAGAGGTCTACCACGGTGGTGATGCTTGAATTAAATTCCCATGTTGTACGTTCTCGAATTGCATAGCATGGCTCGGGATAATCCGCAACTCCATGACACGAGGCAATTTTGCCCTTGGGAAGTGAAAATGGCAACGACAAAGGCCATGTGGAGACCAAGCGTCGCTGGCTTGCACCGAGTCCGTGGATTGACAGACCAGGGTTCTTTGATCGACGGCACGTCAAAATGGCTCGTTGGTAGGAACCAGGATTTACCTGGGAGATTGCCCAAGTCGGCAGCGCCCAACCACCCGGGCTGCCAAAATGCCTCAATTGGGACCCAGACACTTCCCTTTTGGAGAACAACGCTTTGTTGGTTTGACCAGGTCAAAGCCGTGTCTCAGTTGGACCGGTGAGACAATGTCCACCATTGCACGTCTGGGCTGATTGACGTGGCTGAAATAGCCCAAGATGGTATTTGAGCAAACACAGAGCCAACATGGCGTTGGTGATGAACCATCCAGTCGGGCCAATCTTTGACGCCTTCTTGGCGTCTATCACGATCTGGCAATGACTACGGACCTGTCGACTTGGCCAGCGGCTGGCGTCAGAGTTTCAACCTTGAATCGACTACAAAGCGGAATTCACTGTCCCAAGAGTCATCGAATCACCATTTTCTGGAACGCCTGCAAGAAGCACCCCTGGACCCTGACGTGCGAGTCATTGACAGGACTTGCTTTTGCGGTAAACAGACCCAATCCACAGCTGCTGCGATACGCTTTACAGGGGAGGACGCCACGGCAGTTGCTAGTGTTGGTCCTCGGTCTCTTAGTAGCTGACATGCCGAGAAGCGGGAGCCGATATCTCGACTTGGATGCGGACGCTGTGGGGGTTGCCGCTATTACGGACCTTTGCACGCCGAGAGGGAATGACGGTGAGTTCTTCTCTAGGGCTTTTTCTCTCATTGTTCTCTCAGTCATGCTATCTTACAGTGGGAGACACTGACAGCTTGGGGCTCTAATAATCAGTACTTTGACCCTTTCTGACGTGGGGGACACGCGGCAGCAAGCACATCCATGGACACCACGACGCTCTGTCTCGGAATAGTGTGACCTGATCTTCGCAGCTCGAGGCTCCCCGCTTCGGCCTCGATGCCACCATCAGGCCGCAGGCTAGTGCTGGGAGGCACGCAGCGTCATAGGACACGGGAACCCACTTCCATTCTCGCCGAGGTGGGGAGCTGACGAGCGGGACTGCGAAGACTAGGCCATGCAGATGATCTGCTGGGCGAGTCTCGATCGGCCGGGCTTATCGCGGAGCCAGTCTTCAAGGTGCTAGAGACGGCATTGGGATTGACTGAGGGGGGGATTTGCAGATACAAGTGCCCCATCCATGACCAGTCTAAACCCGGAGTTGAGAGGGACTTTGCCTTGGGAACACTGGAAGGAGTAAAACGAGCAGTGAAAGTCCAGATGACGAGTCCATGACTGTAACATGTATAGACCTATTAGTTCCGTCATAGATAACAATCACTGAAGGTGGGGGTCTGAACAACCCTTCCTGCTGGCTGCCACGCCTCTTTCAGCTGCATTCAACTCGTTTTTGCCTCTCATTGCTTTTTCTCTCTTTCCCCTTTAGCTCCCAGCATGTTCCCTGCTGCTTGGGTCCTCAACCAACCAACTGCCGAGGACCACCGTCCTACCAACTCGCACGTTGCCGACGTCTGTCCGGCTCGAGTTGTCTGTCGAGTAAAATGCCGCGGCTATGCAGGTGGAAATCTGCAGCGGCGTTGCGTAATGGGCTATGCTGGAGACTGGAGACACGGGTGAGCGGGTGGCGAGACGTGGGAGACTGGAGGTGACCTTGAAGTGTGATGGCGTCACGGGTTGTAGTTGACAGAGGTGATATCTTGGTCGAAACAGTATTGTGAGGAGGGGATGACAAGTTGGAACATTTGTGCTTTGGCTGTCGCCCTTGGGACCTTGACAAGGTAGAAGAAACAGCCAGAGACCTCCCGGCAGCATTCATGCACCACTCAACGCGGCACGGAAGGGTTCCCACAGGCACACCCACTGAACAAAACCAGCCGCAACATCATCTATCAACACCACACTCCCAGAGATATACGCCTTACAGTTGCTGGTGGCGATCCATGATTCAACGCTATCCTGTCTCGGACCACAGGTCATGCAGACTTGAGCACACCGAGACATCTCAGCTGGCTCCTTCACCGACATGGCGATCCACAGGTGAGCATCCCGTGCGTTAGGGCCCTAACATGGCGATCTTCCTTAGTCTTGAACGCCAGACAGGGGTCAAGTTGGTCGACCGCAAGACCGCTGGCCTCCAACAGCAAACATGGATCATGAGAAAGAGGACATAATACTTCTTTAGGTATTTCATCACCGACCATATTGCTCCTGGGCAACCGAGTTCATAAAAGTAGTCCCAGCCAATCGAAAGGTATCAGGCTCAACACTCGTCTGGTTAGGATTCAAGTACATGTTCAGTCCATAGCCACCATCCACGTCATAAGTCGGCCACTTTGCAACGCCAGCAACTGCACTAATCAGACTAGTTCAACAGTGAGAGCAAAACAAGAGATCAGACTCACTTCCATGGTTATTGGGATCCAGGTCAGCAATGAAGCTGATCCACATGCGAGTGACAAGCTGCGCAAAGTCGACGAGTTCCTGCGTAGCATCGAGAAGCGGACTCTGTTTACCAGCATATCCCAGATTAAGCCTATTGTAAAAGACGTATCCAATCTCTGTAAAGTGGGTAGTCCCAAAGAACTCCTCTAAACACCATCGTCAGCATCAGATATTGACCAAGGTTGTCTTTTACTCACGGGACTTGGTCGGGGACTCAAAGAGGTATGAATACGTCGGAACACCGTGCTTGGACCACGCATCGGTCCTCAGACGGCGCCACGAGAGAAACAGCTGGTCCGTCTGCAGGGCAACGACACGCTTGAACTGCTCTCCTACGGGACCGTCTGGTCTCACGCGGTAGAAATCAGGCAGGCCGAGGGCGTCCACGTCCGGGTACAGAGCCATGAGGATATCTGCAGTCTTGGCATCCGGACCAGCAGACAAGATGAGGTTTCTGAACTGCTCGTCGGTGCTTACGTCGTAGTTTCCGAACAATGTGGCCTCGTCGGCGTTGGTGCCGAGCAGGAACGGCAGCTTGGTGAAGTTGCCGTTCTTCAGCAGCGTCGACGGATAATCCGGCACAAAGTCTCCGTCGACGACAGGGTAGAAATTACCAGGGACGAGGATGTTTGTGGCGTTGAGCTTGTCGAAGGGTACCTTTCGCAGGCAAGCTAACTTGTCACGTTTCTTGTCACATCCGACGGCCTTGACAATGGTATCGTAGCGTTTTTGGGGATTGGTCAGATTCTTCATGTCGGTCCCATCGGCGCCGGACTGAGCAATCAGACCGCGGAACAGGCCCTCGTCGACTCCGCCGTACGCTGTTGCCTGATAGCCGACGTTTCCGCCTCCAGCACTCTCACCCCAGATGGTGATCTTGTCGGCGTCGCCGCCAAAGGCAGCAATGTTCTCCTTGATCCAGTGCAGGGCGATGCGCTGGTCCTTGAGGCCGAGGTTGGCGACCCCGGCGTCGAGTATGTCCTCACTGGCCATGAAGCCCCAAAAGGACAGACGGTCTGACGGTAGTTAGAACATACTGTAACTTGACTGGCTAAACTGGGTGCTCACAGTCAACAGAGACTCCGATAAAGGGTTTGCCCATCTTGACGGATTCCTCAACGATGAAACTGAGGTTGTACACCCCATTGGCGCTGTAATCCATGGACCATCCTCCACCGTGGATGAAGACGCCAACGGGCAACGCCTTGGTGTTAGACTTTGCTGGTCTGACAATGTTCAACGTGAGACAGTCTTCACCCAGCGTGTGAGGCCAGGCAGGGCTGTTCTACAGGCTGTCAATACGCAATGAGAAATGGGAGTTTTCAAGATGGCTTACTCCGTAGCCGACGCAGGAGTCGGCATATTCAGTGGCCTTTCTCGTGCTGAACTTGGTGTTTAGGCTCTTGGGGTTTTGGAAGCGAAGATCCCCGATGGGAGGCCGGGCAAAGGGAACGCCGAGGAATAGGTCCTGGTCATATGAGGCGACGTATTTGCCCTCGTACGTGCCGTTCTTGACGTGCGCAGTCGGAGGTTGTCTGCTCTTGGCGGAGAGAGCACCCTCGGCCAATAGCAGAGCCGTGGTAAACAGCTTCAGGAGGGCCATGGTAGTCCTTATCGAATTCCTACTCCGGTGCTGGAGGACCCGAGTGGCTGGGTCTGCCGGTCTTTTATCTGTGCCTCCATCCTACACGGGGATCATTCCGCCGATCCTCCTCCGCATGCCAAAACTAGCCAAAGTCTGGGACCAACATCCAGGAGGATTCATTTGATATCCATGCTCAGATGCGCTAAGGGTTTCCAGAGAGGTCGTAAATCAGTCGACGGCCGTAGCAGGTATTCATCACGCCCTCGCAGTCAATCAGCCGATATCAATTGCCGTCCCACATGAACCTGACCGACACTCTGCACAATTGGCCCTTGACGGGATAAATTAGCACCTTACGTACGCACTATCAGAGAAGCTCCCCATGGGGAAACGGTTGCGTTATACTTTGGTCAATATTGTAGGGATGCGGGGGGTCTTCTCCGCATGGCACGACAAACCAGTGGAGGTACAGCTCGTCGGAACGCCCTCGGGACCGTTCAGGCAATCCGGAACGCAGCAGATGGGTTGTGCTCCGGGACCTGGACAGCCAACCAATCTCGGAACCATGGCTACGATGGACCTGGGCAAAAGTCCCCTATCGGCTAGTGAGAAACAGGTAAGAGGTGGGCTTTTTTAGGCCAATGGCAGCGGCAAGAGTCAAGATCCTGGACCAGCGCCAGGATGCGATGCTTCCAATTGCCTTTGCGGGACCAGTTCTGTTCCCTGAACCCAGATCGTCTTCTCTCCATGACAGGGAAGGATCCAATCGGAAGAGTGTCGCATGAGAGCTGTCCCGGGGGAGATTGCCACTAAAAGTCCGTGACTTTTGCGGGGAGATTCCGGGGAAGGGCACAAACTTCAACTCTGGATATATAACAAAAGGGATCCGCACTCTGATCGTCAACGGCATCATCGTCAACAGACTGCAAAGCTTGCCGCCATGGCCTCCAAAGCCAATGACCAGTCTGCACCCCAGGCAAGCCAGCACGAGGAGATCCATCAAGATGCGGCCCTGGCACTGCCCGCCAGCACTTCCAACGAGAACCTCAAGTTTCGCGACTTTTGGGTGAACCGACGCGTGCTGACCTTCTGTGAGTTCCGCGCACAGTCAAGCTATATACCCACTAACACTTCCAGGCCTCATCATCTACCTCCTCCCCATCAACTTTGGCTATGAGGTCTCCATGATGGGCAAGCTCCTCGCGGTGACGCCCTTTGCCGAGAAATTCGGATACATGGTCCAGGGCACGTACGTCATCGCCGCCAGCGACCAGCAGATCCTCAACGCGGCCAACACCATCGGGATCTTCGTGTCGGCCTTTTTCACCGGCATCGTGAGCGACTTTATCGGCAGGAAGAAGACCATCATCATCGCGTGCGTCATCTGCGTCGGGGGTGTCATTCTCCAGTACTTTAGTACGTCTATCCTGATGCTGTTCGCGGGCAAGGTTGTGGCTACTTTTGGTTTCGGCCTCGGTCACTCTCTTGGGCCAGTGTTTGTCGCTGAGTTGGCTCCTGTGCAGATGCGAGGTCTCTGCCTGGCTCTTGTTGTGGGTAGACCATCCGATATTCTCTGACATGTCTGACTTTTGACACCAGAACACCATGATCACTCTCGGCCAGTGGCTCAACTCGCTCGTCGTCTACGCCTGCAAGAAGGACGTCACCGACATGTCCTGGCGTATCCCAATCATCACCCAGATCGTCCCCCCGGGCCTGCTGCTCCTCAACCTTCTCCTCCTCCCCGAGTCTCCGACCTGGCTCCTCATCAAGGGCCGCCGCGACGATGCCGCCAAGGCGTACCGGCGCTTCAACGGGCCCAACTTTGACGTGGACGCTGCCCTTGCCGTTGCCACCGTGGCCATCGAGAAGGAGGAGGAGGCCAAGAAGCATGCGCAGAACAGCAAGTGGCTCGAGTGCTTCCAAGGAACGAACCTTCGACGGACAACCATCATCGTCATGGTGTATCTCTCGCAGCAGTTCATCGGAGTTGGCTTCATCAGCGGCTACCTCACGTTCGTACCGTCTTTGCCTTTGCGTGTCAAGACTGCTAATTCTGTTCAGATACTACTTCCGTCTCGCTGGCGTTAATGACCCCCTTGCGGTTGGACAGGCCGCCAACGCCATTCAGCTGTTTGGCAACATGTGTTCATGGCCGCTCGTCGACCGCCTGGGTCGGCGACCCATGATAGTTGGAGGCTGCTTCACCATGACTTCGCTGCTTCTCGTCATTGGAGGTATCAGCACCATCGGCTCTGGCCCTGCTCTGTCAGCGACTGTCGCCTTCATGGTCATCTGGGGGTTCCTCTACCAGGCCACCCTCGGAGCCGTCGCCTACAGCATCGGCGGCGAGACAGCCAGGTGAATTCCCAATACTGTTGAGTTCATGGCAAGACTGACGAAAAGCAGTGTGCAACTCCGGCAAAAGACCTACAGCATCAACATCATGGTCTCGACCGCCGTGTCGTGCATGTGGACCCAGGTCATGCCCTACCTCATCAACACCGACCAGGCCAACCTCGGAGGCAAGATCTGCTTCGTCTTCTTCGGCTTCTCCGTGCCCATGTGCGTCTACCTGTACTTCTGCCTGCCTGAGCTCAAGGGCCGCAACTACGCCGAGGTCCAGGAGATGTTTGAGAACCGCGTGCCCGCCAGGAAGTTCAAGACGTATGTGTGCGAGGTTGGGCTGGCGGATGAGACTGAGGGGAAGGCTTAAGGTCTGCTGTTTGAGGACGGGGTTATGACGTGAAAGTAGTTGGGGATCAGATTAGAGAGCAGATACCCTTTGTTGAGAATTGAGTGGGACGAAGGTTGCCTCATGCCATATGGAACAATGCCGTCCTTGCTACATGAATTGAAGATAACCTTGTCAAATGCTGGGAATCTGGGATACAATGGAAGGAATGAGACTTCCTAGATGATCGCCGGGAGCATCCGCTGGGAGGCATGCTTGGAATAGGAGGGTGTATTAGACGTCTTTCTCAACACGAAGACGAAAGACTTGATCATTGATGTTATACCGCAAGCCAACGAGTTTAGTATTAGTAAATGAGCTATTAAATAATCGACTGTGGCTTCCAATGGTGGACCTTGTATATCCTCGCTGTTCACCCCCTTTCCATGAACCCACCATTTACCTAGACTATCTACACCTTCCAATATCCACCGTCATGTCGCGCAGCATCAAGGCTTCTCGCTCGCCTCGAGAGATCCCTCAGCAGGACTGACAACACGCCGCCGGAGATTACCAGCATCGTCATGTTCGTCATCCCACTTGGCGACCTCAGGAATAGGCACCCTGACGAGGCGGTGGGTATTGGCACCATTTCCATCAACCTCAAGCACCTCTGGGCGAATCGCATATCCCCTCCACTTGGGGAGTAGATAGATCCAGAAAACGTAGTAAAGGTAACACACAATAAGGCTATTCTAGTATAAGCAGATAGCCCTGGATGAGCAGAGATGGGGGAGAACTCACATGGCAATACCGACGACACAGTACGTGGCGTACCAGAAGCTGACCTCGCCGGCATAGGGGCCACCCTTGGGCGGCCACCAGGGCATAGCGAGGATGAAGACCTGGATCAGGATGAAGAAGATGGCAAACACGTCCCAGACCCTGAATTCCTGGCGTCCTCTGCCGACGCGCTTGTTATGACGACGGACAAGGTAGAGTCCGATACCGAGAGCGAAATGGAAGAGACCATCAGGGTAGGTCTTTAAACTGACGACTGGGCTGGGTTAGATGATAGCCGGGAGAGTAAGCATTCTGAACTTACCGAACTGGAACGCATCACCAGCAGGGGGGGCCACAATCATGATGAACGTCATGGCCCATTTGAGCAGATAAGGCCCCAAGGGAGTGCCAAAAGGCTTAGTTGAAACCCAAAAGGTGGTGAAAGGAAGAACGCCTTGCCTAAGAGAATTGTCAGTATCAGCACATCAACACATGCTCTATCCCTACTGACCGTCCAATTTCTCGAATCATGCGAGACGATCCAATCAGCACCGCAAGCAGGTTACCAAACGCGCTGAGCAGCACCAGAACATTCAACGCCGTCTCAGCACCGCCAGTCCCAAAGACTGTCGTGAAAAAGACAGCAGCGGCAATCTCATCCGACTCTGCGAATTCCCCCTTGGGCACTGCATATCATCAGCAACTGTACCGGATCATCTTAATGTGTCACTGACCAGCCGCAAAGTAGGCAATATTGCAAAACATGTACAAGATAGCCACGATCAGAATAGAAATGAAGCCGTTCTTCTTGATGGCGGGAATCGGTCGCTTGATCTCGTTGACGACGTTGAAGGCGTTGGCGTAGCCCGTGTATGAGAAGACGATGTTGACCAGGGCTGTCGAGAGGTCGTTGCCGTTTTGCGTGGTCCCCGAGAAGGAGTCGCGGAAGTTGAGCTTGGGGTCGGGCACGCGGGAGACGTTTCCTCCAAGGATGACGAGGCCAGTGATGGAGATGCTAGAGGTGTTAGTTAGGACGGGTTGAGAAGTGGGCCGACGTACAAGATGAGGGTGATGATCTTGAGGAACCCGAGAAAGTTGGTGGCCCAGAGGGAATACTTGTTGTGTGCAATGACGCCTATAACCAACGAGTTAGAGATTCGAATCATCCATAGGGCTGTTCAGCATACAGATCACGGCGAGGGTATACGCAGCGATGGCTACGCCCTTCATCTCCCAGTCGGACGGCACCTTGTCCGCAATCCTCCACAGGTATCGCGAGAGAACTAGAGCCATCAGCATATGACAATGACGAGTAGGTTCTACTGACCGATAGCATTGCTGCTGCTGAACGACAAGACGACGGACTGGACGGCAAAGGCGATAGGGAAGAAATGCTTCGGTCGAGGAAACGCCTGCTCGAGGTAGACCACCTCTGAACCGGAGCGGTTGGGGAAGTAGCTCGCGAACTCGAGGTATACACCAAAGCCTGCGACGGCCATGACGAAGCCGATGAACCAGTATAGGAGAGCCAACCCAACGGATCCAGTCTTGTTCAAAATGGTCCCAGCTGCAGTCAAGTAAGCTTGGTATTATGTCTTCTCTCTGTTTCACTCACGAGTCGAAAAGATTCCTGTTCCAATCATCATGTTGACGTTGAGAAAGATGATTGTGATCCAGCCGACGTGATATCCCAGCGGCGAGCTCGACTCAACGGGCGCCCCCACAGCCTCCTGGTACGACGGCTTGGAGTCGTTTCCTCCCTGGACCCGCGTAAATGCAAGCTGTCCATCACGCAGGACGCTCGGCTCAGAGCTGTCGGACAAGTGATTCGCGTCGCTGTCGGCGGCCACAGCGACAGCCGGCTGGGCCGTTGTCCCTCTGACCATGTCCAAGAACCCCATTGTAGGTGACGATTCTAGACTTGGGATCCGATGCAGTAACGCTGGATTAGAAAACAAGACCACCGGGGATGATAAGGTTTTAATACCGTGGCAAACGCATTTGTGCTGATCCCTCGTCTGGGGTAGCAACGCCGATCCGCCAAGATCGGATTCCTGGCGTGTGCATACTCGTGCAATTGGCTACTGATTGCGTGACGGTAGGGACCTTCCAGTCTGAGAATCTGGGTTGACAGCACGCCATTGAGAGAAGCCATGACGACAAGGCCGGTGCGACATGGCCAGACACGCTTGGGACCTCTAGATGAGCTTGAAAGGGCACATTCAGCGAAATAAAACGGATACCTGTGGCGCCAAAATGCAGTGATCTGTGTCTTTCATCCATCGATGGGGAGATGCGTTGCGGAGGCTACACCAGACCCCTATCCCTGACCCCAAGTTGAAATGTTCCGATCGGGACCCTCTAGCTTAATCTTAAGCATAATCAGTGGCCCAAGCTAAAGCCGCAGATACCCTTTATCCCTGGTGTCCTTCTCTTGCGTAGTTAGGCACATTCCAAGGACATGACTTTTCTTTCACTATCAGCCTCCCGAGTAAGATCACGAACACCACCAAGCATTATTGCGAATAAAGTACCCAGGCATTGGCGCCTGGGCAAGAATCCTTCTGACAACACTTTTCCCGACACGTCCAGAGCAAGGCTTGCCTAAAGGACCAAGAGTCGGTTGCACAGGATAGGAAGGTATTAGTGGCCAGACTGGGATGTCACTGGTGAGCACGGGTTTAGGCTCATCTGAAGGCTTACATACATGCACAAGGCGCAAACATTGCCAGCGATGATGCCATGGACCATGTCAGATTTGATGGTCCGTGGCCTTTGTTCCTTTATTCCCAGTATCAAGGTATTTTAAACTGAGTTGGAAGACCGGGAAATCCTTTCATATGATGCAATCAGCCGAGGATTGCTCATCTTAACATGCTCAGTGCTCAACGCCTGGCTTTATCTCTATCGTCTATCCAGATATTGTCCAAGGCAACAACGGCAGGTCGACGTACCGGACGGCTTGAGTTCGTATCCGACAACCCCTAGCGGTAGTGTGAAATGCATTGACCGAGATAAGAACGTGGAAGATCCGCACCTGAAGTGAGGAGCAGTGACGCAAGAGGAGATGGGGACAGACCCTGAAGCAGGCGAGATGAGATGCAATCCTCCTGGCTGAAGCCACCATCAACCTAATAGCGCAAGCGAACGCGGCACCTCGGCGGTCCAGTCGTCCTTCCACCATTTTCTCTTTTTGACCTAGCCTTGACCCGACTCTCTTTCCGCAGCCGGGAGAAGGACTGGCAAAGACGGTTTGAAGTTCAGATGGGGAGCGTTCTTCGGCTGCCCAGAAAGCGATAAAAGTGGCGGCCAACTCTGCCTCAAGAGCTATCGAGCTATCTATACCAGTGGTCGCTACGACTGGTAGCCGAGCATGGATATGAAGGAGTGGCGCAGCTGCTTTCTGTCGGTGGGTTTGATTCGGACCCAGAAGTTACCGCCCAGACACCTCTGTCCTTTGCTACCGAGAAGGCTGTCAGGACGTTACAAAGATGCTTCTGGGGTCTGGCAAAGTCAATCAAGACCCCCTATTCTGGAGGTAAGACCCCTATTCTGGGCGGCCCAAGATGGACACGGCAGTGTCGTCAACTTGCTCCTGGATACGAACAAAGCCGAGATGAACTCGAGGCAGCACGACATCAAACGTGGGCCCCTGTCTTGGACTCACCTGTGTTGAGTTGCTGGAAGTAATTCCATTACAGTTGTTGAGCCGCTTGTGTTTGGGCTCGAAAGGGGCCGACGCGAACTCAAAAGACCACTGGATGATCGCCATCTTGCTAGGAGCCGGTAATAGCCACATGAGGCCACAAAGGTACTATTAGAATCAGCCAAGTTCTATCAAGTAGTGCGGTTTTAATGGCATCAAGTACAAGTTAGGTGCTTCACAATAAACAAGAAACCAGTTGTTTTTGCCTCCATTTCGACATCACGGCCCGATGTCAACATACCTATCAACCAAGTTCGATGCAGATCCAAAGCACGATAAATGCTATCTGGGCCACGCTGAGCTGTTTCTAAAGTAAACGCAGAGAGTTTCATATTAAAGCCATCCAGCCTCTCGAAAACCTCGCGTTCCAATTGTCCTAAACATCTCCCTCGGAAGCCTGATTCGTCCCCATGACCTCCAAGATCAGACATGATCCGTCAAAAGTAGCAAGCTCCATAGAAACCGACAGGGCCACGACAAATCATGTGAACAGGCGGAAAACCAACATGCATCCAACCAACCGGAATTCCTCCCAGATTCCTTGAACTGCATGATCCAACCCTTGCCCACAGGATCGGATTGGGAAGGTCCCCCGCGAAACGAGGTTCCTTTGATCTCGGCGGGTGTCATCATAAACTTCAATTGAGGGGATCTCGCTGCGTTGTTTTTGTCATCTTCACAACAGTGAGGAATTGCTACGTGAGAATCGACAGGATGTGTAACGAGCAAGAGACCCGTCAGGGTATTGCTATTGTAAACATTCCTTCATTCGGACAGGTTAAATTTGGTGTTAACTGTCGATAGGACCCAGAGGTGGCCAACGCAGACGATAATGACTCTACGGCCGACGTGGAGAGGTATGCGACGCCTCAATATCCTACAGGATTGCTAAATATATATCATTTAGCACCCGCTCGTCGACAGCGTCTCTATCGTCCTCGATCTATGAATATCGGAGCATCCAAGGGAGGACGTATCAGGCCTCCAAGACGACTGACTACTGGTAGGTGTCAACTCTTTTGCCTGACTGATGTTAAATTTATACAGGGCACCAAACGACGACAAGCATGTCGAGGCCTTTGACGTAGCGCAAGTTGCCCAACGGATCACCCGGTTCGCTCGCTAATGGTTGAATGGATAGGCATGAATGGCTGACCATGATGCTCGACGACAAGCTGTACGTCCCACCGATCGGAGACAACCCTCAGGTAGGTCATTGCTATTATTTGCTGGCCATCTCTGACTGTGAAAGCGAATCTTGGATGTTGGGACCGGGACAGGCATCTGGGCCATGTCAGTATTATGAAATATCACGGCCACCCGCAATCCTTCTTCTAACACCACACAGTGACATGGCCGACAAGTTCCCCTCGGCCGAGATCATCGGCGTCGACATCGCCCCTACCCAGCCGTCGTGGGTTCCGCCGAACCTTAAGTTCCAGATCGACGACGCCCAGCTGGACTGGACATTTGAGCCCGAGTCCTTCGACTTTATCCACGTCCGTTATATGCACGGCGCCTTTGACGACTGGTCCAAGCTGTACAGGCAGATGTTCAAGTTCCTGAAGCCAGGCGGTTGGTTCCAGCACATTGAACCGGATATTCATCTGCGCTGCGAGAACCCCAAGTGTGAAGCTGAGAATGAGTGAGTAGACCATCAAGCCCTGATTCCCAAGGCATAACACGATATCCCAGGACCTTTAGACAATGGGCACAGCTCTTCTTCGACGCCGGCGACAAGATCAACCGCACCTTTCGACTCACCGACGGCATCATGCAGGACTCTGCCCGCGAGGCAGGCTTCCAAGACACGGTTCACAAGGTCTTCACCATTCCTCTCAGCGGGTGGCCCAAGGACGAGAGGCTCAAGAGGCAGGGCCAGTTCGTCGGTCTCTACATGGACCTGAGCCTGGATGGCTTTGCTCTGTACCCTATTGGCCAGATACTCGGGTGGTCCTTGGAGGAGGTGCAGGTGCTTGTTGCAAAGATGAGAGCCGCGCTGAGGAACCCGAAGAATCTGGGCAGTGCTGATATGTATGTGCCTCTTGGATGGTGGGGGTTGTGACTGACAAGAATTAGGCACATGGTCTACGGCCGGAAGCCTCTCGAGACAGATGAGAAGGCGCCTGCTCCTGGAGACACGTAGATGATGACTCCATGCCCCATGTCTCACACTCGTTGTTGTCCAAAACCGCATAATTTCGGGCGTCATTTTAAAGACATGACGATGCAGACATGCCAACTTGGGAACCACGCTACAATTTCCGTCGGATGAATTGGTATATAACATTTACAGGGTCAAGCCTCACCACCAAAACATCAAAATCTTGTCAGACCTCCACCAGTGCTGACATGCTCCGCCTTTTGAACCTCCAAACATTCCATTGCTCTCCAGTAAAAGTACACGCTAGACTCTTCTCTAGTTGATCCAGCCCTTGGGTCCGGCCCACTGCCCCTTGACCATGTACTTGTAGTACACCCAGGGGAAAAAGTCCTTCTTGAGGTAGTAGAAGGACCGCCGGGGAGTGGCCTGGTCGATGTCGAACATATCGCCAAACGTCTCCTTGGGCACGCCGCCGTACTTGAACTCGGCGAGGAGGACCTTGCCGTACTCGGTCAGCAGCGGGCACGACGTGTAGCCGTCGTACAGGGGCTCCGGCTCCTTGCCCTCCATGCCCCGGATGAGGTTCCCGACCAGGATGGGCGCCTGGGAGATGACGGCGGCGGCCGTCTTGGAGGTGGGCAGGCTCGAGGCGTCGCCGGAGGACCAGACGTTGGGGAACTTCTTGTGGCGGGTGGTGTTGTCGTCGACGTCGACGTAGCCCGCCTCGTTGGCCAGAGCGCTGTTCTTGATGAACGCGTGGGGGCCCATCTTGGGGACGACGTGGAGAAAGTCAAACTTCCTCGTCACCTTGTCCTGGCCGTCCGGGCGCGCAAACACGGCCTTGTCACCCTCGACGGCGACGAGGTCGTGCTGGAACAGGCCTTCGACGCCCCGCTCCTGGCGCAGCTCCTCGAGCTTGGCATTGTACTTGGGGACGCCGAACATGGTGGGCAGGCCGGTGGCGAAGCTAATCTTGATGGGGGACGCCGAGGGGTTCTTGGGGTCGTACACGCCCGTCTCCCTCCAGTGGTCCAGGGCCATCCACATGGTCTTCTGGGGAGCGCCAGCGCACTTGATCACGCCAGCAGGCTGGGTGAAGATGGCGTTGCCCTTCTCCAGGCGCTGGATGGAGGGGAACACCTTGTTGACGGTGTCGAAGCCGTAGATGGACGACACGGGGGTGCTCCGGTCGGCGAGCGCCTCGGGCAGTCCCTTGATGCTGTCGTAGTTGATCTTGATCCCGGGCGCCACAACAAGGTGCTCGTAGCTGAGCTTCTCGCCGTTTCCGAGCGTGACGGAGTTGTCCTCGGGCGCGAGGCCCTCGACGCTGACGTTGTAGAACTTGAGTTGGGGGTCGATCAGGTCGGGGAGCGACATGGTGAGCTCGTCTCTCGTCTTGAGACCGGCGCCAACCAGCGTCCAGCCGGGCTGGTAGTGATGCTGCGAGGCGGGATCCACAACGGCGATGTCGTCCTTGGAGAACTTGCCCGATCGCAGAAGCTGGTGGCTGATGGACAGGCCAGCAGAGCCGCCGCCAATCACCACGACCTTGTGGCTACGGCCCGAGCTCACGGGCGCCGACGCAGCAGCTGTCGCGAGGCCCCTACGGGACTCTGCAGCGGCAATTGAGCGCCCGGCGCTTCGGGCTGCTGATATCACACGGCTCCGGAGCATCTTGACGGCCTTTTGTCTCGAAGTGATGAGTTTTGGTGGTTTGGCAATAAGCAGAGGGACGTCAAGAAAAAAAAAGCGACCAGATCAAAGGGACAGGTAAAAAAAAAGTGGGGTCCAGGATTATCAATGCAAGGTAGCCTCCGTGGGGACCGAGCTTAGCCGTTTCGGGGAGCAATGGGACCGGAAGATTGTTGACGCGGGCCATTTTGGTCGCCGATTGGGGGCAAGTGTTGGAGGGAAAAACTCTTGGCGATGGCGTGATCCAGGAACCTGTTCGCCGATTTGCTTGATTGCGCGGAGCGAGAGCCGTCTTTGACAGGCTGGGACAGGGTGGCTTTTTCTCTGGAGAAGGGGATTGCGTGATTGGCTGTTTGTCCGGCTTGTTCCGTGGTCTCACCTGATTAATTCGCGAGTGAGCGATGACCGTGACTGTCCAGCGCCGAACCAAAGACTGCGGTGCCACGATGGCAACCCCTCTAGCATCTAAACCATGACTCAATGAGCGTGATCACTAGGGCAAGTCAAAGCAACCATCTTATCGATAGTATGGGTAATTTCTATGATTTCATTCGCATTGTCTGTGCCATCTTGCCACATCCACTCGCGGCCACCTCTTCCGATAAGGCCGAACTTGATCTCTGATGCCCAGCCTCCATCGTACGAGACACCGTCTGCCACAGGTCCACAGCCATCCGGGCGCATCCGCAGATATGCCGCCCTCACAATGACGTCGGTACCCAATATACCCCAGATTTGGCGCACACCCCGCCAGCTGCCAAAGTATTCCTGCATCGGCTCGTCGGCGACCTACAGGTTAGCTCGCCGACCAACCGGACTAGTGGAGTCTCCGCTTCATCGGCCGGGGCTCAAGGCGAAACTTGATTGCAAATATCATACTTTCTTCCGCCCATCTGAATTGTAATCAACCATCCAATATCGACGCTTTAAATAATGATCAAGTCCCTCCGACTCTCTGTTGGGCAACCAACTGCTGCACTGCGAGCTGCCACCGCAAGACACTTCTGCCCCTTTCAACAACAG
The DNA here is from genome assembly GCA_013618265.1 of Fusarium albidum. Taxonomy (NCBI): domain Eukaryota; kingdom Fungi; phylum Ascomycota; class Sordariomycetes; order Hypocreales; family Nectriaceae; genus Fusarium; species Fusarium albidum. Next base: position 24,255 of record JABFEP010000661.1, read on the forward strand.
GCTGGGATTTGCACAGCCTACACCCGGCCCTTTACAAGAAACAGTCTTGCTTTCAACGCGAGAACCTGTCGACCTATTTCGGCACTAGCACCGACATCCACGCCAACAGTATCACACCCTGCGCAGTCACTCCTCAGTACCGCCAACATGGCCAAGCAGCCCACAGTCCACGACGTCTTTGAGAAAGTCACTGGCACATGGCAGTATGTGGTCGCTGACCCATCCACCTCGACCGCTGCCATCATCGACCCGGTCCTGGACTACGACCCGGTTACCCAGGCCATCACCACCAAGACAGCCGATGCGCTGCTCGCCCTCGTCAAGGAGCACGGCTACAAGGTCGACAGGATCCTTGAAACGCATGCCCACGCCGACCACATCACTGCGGCATCCTACCTCCAGCATCGGCTTGCGCAGGAGCAAGGCCACAAGCCCAGCCTAGGCATCGGCAAGCGCATCAACCAGGTCCAGAAGCGGTTTGCCAACGGATATGGTGTTCCGTCCAAGGACTTCGAGACCGTGTTTGACAAGTTCTTTGACGACGACGAGACTTTCGACATTGGCGACATGAAAGCCACGGCCATCCATCTACCTGGCCATACCCCTGACCACCTCGGCTACAAGATCGGAGGTGAGAGACCCACGTCCTTGATGAGTAATTTTCCTAATGTCAAATTCTAGACAACGTATTTTGCGGTGACTCCATCTTTCACGCCGACATTGGCACAGCTCGCTGTGACTTTCCAGGTGGTAGCTCAAGCGATCTCTTCAAATCAGGCCGCAGACTGCTCTCGCTGCCGGACCACGTCAAGATCTGGACGGGCCACGACTACCCCCCTGAAGCGCGCGGCGCTCCCGTTCCATACATGACTGTCCAGCAGCACAGGGAGAAGAACAAGCACGTCAGGGATGGCGTGACTGAGGACGAGTTCGTAGCGCTGCGCAACGAGCGAGATGCCAAGTTGGCGGCGCCGAGACTGCTTCACCAGTCCCTGCAGATGAATATCCGTGCGGGAAAACTTCCCAGGAGGAACGATGCGGGCCATCGGCTGCTGCATGTGCCGCTCAAGATGCGGGTTGAGGGATGGGAGAGTGACCCGGAGTGAGGTCAGGTTCTTGTTCGGGGTGTTTAGGATTGGATTCAATGAGGTTGTACACGTATATATGTTTAGTACGATATCACTCTGGTTACTAATTGATCAATGAAAGGCTCAACTCTGGGGTCCTGGCCATACATCTGCTCTTCTTATCCTCATGTCAATCCCACTAAGCCTCGTTATGTCCCCGAGTTCCACTCGACCTGAATGGGATCATGATTCCGGGAGAACTTTTGCCCCCTGAACCACAACTCAAAACGCAGGTCGGCCGGGGCCACGATGACACGGACGTCAAACACGTAGTTGTAGTACTTGTACCCTTCGCCAAAGCAGTGCCCGCGTTTCTGCTTCAGCTCAAGCTCGTGTTGCTGGACGCCTGTGATGTTACTCTTGACAGTACATAGCACCTTCACGCCGGCTATCCACATTAGAAGCAATAGCGTCAGCCGTGTAGTAAACTTGAAGACACGATTTGCCTATCAAGAAGACTCTCACCTTGGCGTAGGCTTCGAGGGAGGGCGTCATGCTCGCTCCGAGAAATGACAACGCGCGAGTTCAAGGAACTTGATGTCTGGCCAGGATCCAGCCGTGTCACAAACTGCTTCACCAGTGGTTTATTCGGATCTACCGAGTCTCCCTGATCCAAGTTACCAAGGTGGACGAGGGCCAAGGTCTCGAGTCTACATACCTTCCGAATAAGCCATTGGATCTGGTCCATGGCCCATCTCTCCCGGGGGTTGTGTTCATCCTGCTCGATCCGCTCGTTAAATTGACGCTCCGGGTCGTATGGCTGACGGACCACAACGCCGTAGCTTGCTCGGGCGATGTAAGTGGCGAGGACGGGCTTGTCCCCCGTCTCCATCCTCTGTTTGTGGTCCTGGAGAAGGCCCTTCACGACGGCGATTTGTGGGAATAGGCTGGGGATGACGATAACGTTGCGAGCGTTGGAGTGGCTGAGCTGGGCGAAGTGTTCTTGGATCCGCTGCTGTACGTATGGAGAGCTGCCAAGGCCCCCGGAGAGAATCATGCGTGTCTGTGACCTGCGTTAGTGCAAGATTACAGTGGCCGGGCGCTCGGGTACCCCGTACCACTTACTCGGTGCGGTGGTTGTCTGCCATCCAGTCCAACTGCTGTTTTATCTTGACTATGATGCTTTCCACGTGAGGATCAAAGAGCCCCTGGATTTCTCGACTGTCGTGCTGTTAATACATGGTCTCGTGCATTCCCGTGTAAGAACTGACATTGTAAAAAGCATGTCTCCGTTGTCAATTCCAAGCCCCTCATGGCTAAAGTGGTATTCGACAAAAGGCACTGGAATACGGCAAGTTTGGAATATGAATGCTGGGCAGCCAAAATTATGCTTGTAGTTCTTGAAGCGCTTGTCCTTCATTATGGTCTCGGAGAAGCCTGGGATATGATCCAGAACGCCTGGGTTGGCTGCCAGACGCTGCTTGACCAGACGCTCAAAGGCAGAGTCTATGAGCGTCGAACCAATGCCGATCCCGCTGACCTCTGCCATCTGAGATATCTGCGGGAGCCCGTCGTCAACCGAAGTGACACGCACCAAGGAGAGGTCTGTCGTGCCGCCGCCAGCATCGACACTCAGGAATATGTCCCCGGGCCTAAAGTCCACTGGACCACTTGTGAGAGCGTCCACCGCCGCAGCCTCGGCCTCGGTCAGGTCGATCTGTGCCGAGTGCCCGGGTCCCCCAGTGACGAATCCAGCGTTCCTGATGATGGTCCTGGACGTGTTGATGGCGTCCATGGCCCTCCAGGTTGTGGGCACACTGAAGATGAAGAGGACGGTCGAGCAGGTCCAATCCCGTATGCCGGCACTTTTCTCGCAACTGGCCTTGACATGGCCGTAGATCTGTCTGAGGAAGTCGGTGGCATATCTTGCGGCTTCCTGGGAGCTTGGCAGATAAGCCGATGAGTCCTCCCGCCTCATCCTTTCCCGAACCGCTTCATCAAGAAGAACCTTGAAGAGACGACGTTGCTCCTGGCCGCCCGAGGGACGGGGGTCCAGGGCGTCGCAGAGGAATCCCCAGGAGGAAACGCTGTTGTCGTGATTGTAGACGAGACAGGTTGGGACCTTTTTGTCGCTACGCTCGTTGTCTCCTGGCCAGTCATTCAACACGGTGACTGTGCCATTGCGAAACAGCAAGCCGACGCCTCCCGACCCATCAGCTATCTGAAGAGAACCCATGCAGACACGGGAAGATAGGGCCCTCACCTGTGAATGTCGAGCCGAGATCGACTGCCACTGTGACGTCTGGTCTTTGAGACATGTCGACCGAGCTGAAGCGTTGATGGTAGCGCAAACAAGACGAGAGAGGTCTTGACTTGTGACAATCCAGAGCTTTCCGGGAGATGAAATGGAGATTTAGACCGGCAAGCAGCGAGAGGGGAGGGGCGATCCAACGCGCCCAGTCTTGTGACTGGAAAGTTCATGGCTGTCGGCCGAGCCCTTGATCTGAACAAACATCAGACCCTTGGGGGAGACCTGCTTGTGGGCGAATGTCATTGATTGGAATGCACTGTCTCTCACTGAGACGCAGTCGGCTCACCAAAGGCCCAGAATGGTCCAAGGCGGTGTCTCCCAGCCTGTTCTTCAGCCAGCCAAGACAAAGCCACGGAAAGCACATCAGGTTTATGTATTGCTTCTGACATGCAATACATGCAGGGCCCACTCCTAGAATACCCCCCGCGAGCCTCATCCGGGCCGCCTGCACCACATGCGTAGCCTCTGTTTTATAAGGCCCTAGTCGCTTCCTTCTGTGGGGAGCTCTCCATCAACTGCTGGTCTCCTCTACCGGCTACTGCTCGGACTTTCCCCTTTGGCTACGATGAGTTCATCGACTGCTTGATACGGCTCGATTATGCCCAGTATTTCAAGGACAGATGAGCCAGCCGTGACCCCTAACACCAGCATCCCGCAATCACCCACCCCCCGAGGCCTCACAGCCGGCCCTGTTGCCAGAATCGCCGTCGGCTACGTTGTTGCTGGTCTGATCACGGGCATCATCTGCGGATGGCTTCTCTGCACCGGGAGCCGTTCCAGGCAGCGCAGGGGCGTAGGCAGCATCAGGATCCGAGAGGAGACCGGCCCAATGGCCACGGAGTCGACCAGCAAGACGACCAGGCTGGAGAATGTGGTTCTGCAGGCGACGCCGGACGGAGAGATTGCTGACATGCTGGGGCGGCTGGAAGCCATCGTGGAGCAGCACGTCGAGAACTGCTACCACACCCGAGCGACGGACGCCAGCGTGTCGACCCTGGCCCAGACGCTCACGGGCCTGGGAGTCGGCCGAGATTCCTCGGGGTTCCAAGCCGAGACCGTCGCCGGCTGGTGCCTGGGGCCTGGCTCCCGCCGGGCGGCCCTCCAGCATGTCATCTCACACGTGCTCTTCAGCAGCATCGACTGCAACTCGCCGAGCCCCCGACGCTGCTCCCAGAGCATGTGGCGGGTTTCCTTGGATCCATCCGCCCAGTCGACGAGCACTGAAGGGACTTTGACGGTAAGCACCATGAGGGCAGGGGGGAACCCAACGGAATTGCTACTATCTGCGCAGTCATGTCGGTTGCCCTGACAAGGTGGCGCACCCTGTCCGCACTGCTGCTTCACCCCAGCCCCAACGACAGGACACCGCTCGAGCTGTCGGAGCCCGCCGTGGAGAATCAGGCTGCGGCCCTGGAAAACGCCCTGCGGGACTTCCTCGGCCATTTCGTGGCGTCTGACGATGCGAGCAGGCAGACACAGCGCCAGCACCTGCACATCATGATTATCGAAGCAGCCAAGCTCGGCTATGCATTGTTCTCTCATACCAGCGACTGGAGATTCATCTACAGGGACGACGAGGCGACGCGGGGGCGCGCTGCTATCTGCGTCGGCCTGGAGAAGTTGAGCCATCGGGACGGCCGTCGTCTGGCGTCTCCCCAGCTGGTTGCGGAACCTCGGCTGGTTACTTTGCATGGATAGATAGCCTCGTTGTGCCCTTTTGTTGCTCAGACGTAGTTGTGCTTTGGAATGTGGCACGCCCTGCTCTACCCTCCACCGCCAAGGCTGTATGCAAGCAGCGGAATCGTGCAGACACCCAACGTCGTCGGCCTTGTTCCCTGGGCAAGAGGCCCAAGAGTCGCATGTTCCACTTCTACACAGCCTGCCACCTCCCCTTGCCTCGGAACCACTGTTGCACGTCTGGCGGCATGGCAGAGATCCTCTCCATCGTGGGAACTGCGGCGGCGCTGCTCGGCTGGCGTATCAGATACTGACCCTCGCCGTCGACAGTGGACAAGTCAGCGACGAGGTCTCCCGCAGCCTCGAGCTAGTCCGCAACTGTGAGAGGGACCTTCGCCACCTCGTCGGCCTGCGCGACGAGTACCTGGACATCCTGGAACGCAAACCGGCCGACCTCGACCGCGTCAACGCCATCATCAAGGCCACGCACCATGGGCTCCAGGTATGCAGGATCGTCGAAAAGTGCAGGCCCGAGGCCAACGGCGGCAGGATACCCTTCAGACGCAGGTCTCGCTGGGTCCTGCTTGGCTCGACCGAGTTCCACACCCAGATCCCCGTCGTCAACAGCCATCACAGTACCGTGCTGAACGAGATGAATTTTCTCCGGCAGATTTCTCTCCAGGCTCCAGTTCCAGCGCCACGCCAGGCAGGGGATGAGGATGCCCAATCACCGCCAAACAAGATGCCTGCCATTCACAATATCGACCTGGTGGGCAGCCTCATGGGAGGCGTATCAGGTGAATGCATTTTGTACCACCTACGGATCTTCTATTCTTACAAGCATCTATAGTGGAGAGAAGACAACATCCGACCCCAGGACATGGACCCCTGACGCCGAGCTCTTGTTCATCCGATCGCCACGGTGCCCAGTCCAGCCGGCCTTGCAACCCTTGTGAACCTCCGCCATACCAGGCTGTCGATCATTCTGCCGTGGATCATACCCTCACACATGGCACTCAACCGTCCCCAGGATCCGGCCAGGGCATGTCATACACACCGCAGAGGTTCCTCGACTCGGCCGACATCCAGGCGGCCAGACGCCCACCCAGCACACTGCATCATGTCTTTCAGCCGACCCCCCTTCAACTGCCCGCAGCCCCAACACCAGGTCTCTGTTTTGGATCCAACTCGTCCCTCCCCGCAACGCCGTCGCTCGTGGGTCAGTTTGGTACGGAGCAGTCCCAAGAATCGACACCGGTCGCTGTGACTGGGCCGGGTCTACCACGCCAGCAACACAGGCCCTCGCAGCATCCCGACGTCTCTTCCCAACAGGGTGTTTTTCCCGTTTCCCCCCAAGGAAGTGAAGTGGATCATCTACCGCGGCGCCGAGCCCTCCAAAACATCCGCCAAACAAGTTTACGCTGGGAATTAAATAGTGGCCTTGTTCTGCCGTGACTGCTTGAAGTATGAGCGAAATAACATGCCGGTGTGGTAGTATCCAGCAGTGCTAACCTAGCTCTATGAATCCGTGATAGAGAGGATGGGGGGATTCTGTATCGTCTTACCATCCAGGACCACCTAA
>JABFEP010000664.1:0-20651 GCA_013618265.1 Fusarium albidum
GTCGTGGGTGTTTAGGCCAGAGGTGGGGGCCCAGGGTGTGAAGAATGACGAGAAACTTGAGAATGTCACTGGGGGACCGTCCATGGTGAGGGATGTAGAGAGTCAAGGTATGCGATTCTTTTGACAGATGACATGTCTGCTGACTCTATAGGACACCCTGTGAGACAGCTGAGGTGGTCCCCCGTTGGACTCTTTCGGTTCTCGGCCCTCACCTTCAACGGACACATGATCCACTACAGCGAGGACTGGACGAGGAACGTCGAGGACCATCCCGGGCTGGTCGTCCACGGACCCCTGAACCTGATCAACCTGCTGGACTACTGGCGGGATGTGCACGGGGGGGGAGGCGGGCCGCGGGTGATTAAGTACAGGGCCGTGGCGCCGGTGTATGCTGGCGAGACGTATAGTATACGGACGGATGGGGTGGAGGATGGTAGATGGGATCTGCTAGTTGAGAGGGATGGGGTTGTGTGTATGAAGGGTGAGGTTAGGTAGAGACACCTAGAGAAGCATTCGGGACGGATCCTCTATATACTTCTTGACCACGTTGAGAAATGCCACAGCTTCCCGGCTATCGATGAGGCGGTGGTCGTACGTCAAGCTGATGTACATCATCTGCACCAGTCAGCATGAGAATCAATAGTTTGGACCAGACTCACGGGTCGGATCTCGGGCTGGCCGTCGACGGCCACGACGCGCTGCTGGATGCCGTTCATGTTGAAGACTGCAGCCTGGGGGTGGTTGATGATTGGGGTTCCAAACATGGAGCCAAAGATGCCGGGGTTGCTGATGGAGTAGTTGCCTCCCTCGAGGTCTTTCATGGTGAGGGTTCCGTTGCGGGCCTAAACGTGAGTACTTGGTCACTAGACGCTTGACTGTGTGCTCACCTTGCTGGCAATAGTCGCAACTCCTCTCTCCAGCTCAACAATGCTCATTTCATGCACATTCCTCAGCACAGGCGTCACAAGTCCCCTCGGCGCCGACACCGCAACGCTCACGTCCACGTAGCCGCGGTACGTCACAACCCCCCTTTCCGCGTCCACGCCCGCGTTGACCTGCGGCACCTGCAGCGCGGCGAGGGCGGTGGCCTTTGTGAAGGCGCCCATGTAGCCGAGGCGCACGCCGTGCCGGGAGGTCACATGGTCCTTGTGCTGCGCGCGCCAGGACATGAGGTTGGTCATGTCGATCTCTTGGACGGCCGTGAGGGATGCGCAGGTGTTTTGGGACTGCTTGAGGCGGCTGGCGATGGTCCTGCGGGTGCGCGTCATTGGTTCCTGTCTCGTTAGCTGAGATTGCATGGGGTGTGGGAAAGACTTGCAGTTCGTTCGCCTCGGGTTTGGGGTGAGATGGGCTGGGCAGGGGGTGGAGGGGTCTGCTTGGGTTCTTTGGGTGCCTCTCTTGGTGCCTCCTTGGGTTCTTCCTTGAGTTGCTGCTTGGGCTTCTTGAGGGCCTTGACCTCCCCCGTGACAATGCGAGCAAGATCCTGCCCCTCGACAACAGTATCCCCCTCGGCAGCAAAATACTCCGCCACGGCTGCCTCCTCTGGCGCAACAACAGAGATGTCAATCTTGTCCGTCTCGAGGCTGGCAACCTCCTCGTCGGCCTCGACCTGCTCGCCAATCTTCTTGGGGAGGCTGGCGAGTGTGCCCTCCTTGATGGACTCTGGCATGGGGGGCACCTTGACGATCATGTCTGCGCGGAGGAGGCACGAGGCGCTGAAGGGCTGGCGGTCGCTGCGGAGGGGGGGCAATAGGCGGGCGAGGCGTGTACCGGCGAAGCGTATAGAGGCCATTGCGGATGGTGGGAAAGGGAGATATGGTGAATGTTGACTGGTAAAGGGGTCTTGGAAAGGAGGAATTTACAAGTCCGGGAATATGAATGACCGAGCCTGAGGCCCAGGACAAGAACTGGAAGTCAATACGGCAAGTACGTAGTCGGTCTGTCAAACGGCTATAAAATGACACCCGGGGTTCAATGTCCGGTCAAGACCAGATTGCCGAGCTCGGCTATTAACTTTATCTGAGATTAATTCGATAGAGTTTGAGATCGAGTCTATTCAGGGTTGACTGCTCTGGCCAACCACCACCTCATTCTGCACATGGATCCCCCCCCTCGCAGACTCGTACTTTTTCCAGGGACTCGATATCACCGTGTGCGTGCCGCCCCCCCAGTCCGGCCTCAGCGCCTCGAGGTCCGACGGCCCGGCGTCCGAGGCGGCGAGCTCGTGCGTCGAGTCGTCGTCGGCCTTTGCGACGGCCGTGAGCCTGATGCCCCTCGTGGCGGTGCTCCTGCCGAAGGTCTGGGGGTACTGGTCGTCGCTGGAGGAGAGGAATGAGTGGGGGAGGATCCTGCGGAGGATGGGTCGGAGCATGGGGAGGCAGGCTGAGGGGTTAGTGTGGTGGTTCTTGAGAGAAACTGAGGACTCACCAGAGACCACGGCGAGGTTGACTTCTACGGTGGCCCAGGCATCGTGGATTCCCATCTCGAGGCCGATTTCCTTGGTGTGCGAGTCGAACCGGAACGACTCTATCAGCACAAAGATGGACGCAAGACAGACCCTGGGATCAGTTCAGTTCAGTTCAGTCCACTGGACACATACATACTCACAGTGCTCCAAACATAAACAGTGCAATGACAGCCACCTTCTGCCCCCTCGGGAGATGCAGCTTGCCCACCTCCACCGCCGGCAGCGCCAGTATCGCACAGTCGATCAGCACATGCGTCAGCACCGTCGAGAAGAAGAAGGTCGACTCGCGGATGTTGCACTCCCCCGCCACGCCCCTGTCCCACAGCGCCTCGATGGGCACGCACTGCAGCGTCACCATGAGCAGCCTGAGGAGGAACCACGCCGCCGACAGGGCGGTCAGCGCCTGGATGGGCACGCGCGCGTCCGAGAACTTGAAGATGCGCCAGTAGAAGGCGAGGACGGCGAACTTTGCGGATGCGACGGCGAACGAGTACGTGAGGCTGGTGAGCCAGAGCATGAGCCAGGACTTTTCGAGGCGCTGGGACTCGGTTAGGTTGGGGGGACCGTCGGCGATGGGGCGGCCGAGGCCAAAGTTGATGGTCCCTGGGTTGTCAGAGAGGAGAGACAGCAGTCGCGGGACTGGGAATCATACAGACTAGTGCGACTGTTGTGTAGGCTGCCGAGGTAAACTACGTTTGGTTAATTGACGACTCTCACCGGAGACAGACACGCACGTAGGAAATCACCGCTAGGACGTCATCCATGCCGTAGCTCGCCTTGGTCATGCGTCGCGCGAGGAGTCGCAGCACAAGGGACACCGTCGCGAGGGGGAACGTGACGCCGACGGCAGCGTAGATGTTTGGCCTGTTGTCCGTCATGATGCATGGTGGATGCGGCTAGGATAGAGAAGAATTGCAAGAAAGAACGGCTGAGAGAAAAGCAGGAGGGAATAAAACATAAACGTCACGACCCCCGTGGGGAAGCACTCGTCGCATCCCCGGTCTGGGGATCCCGGCCTAGGGGAAACGGCTGGCGGGCGCCTATAGGCTGGACGGTTGCCCGCATCAGCTCACGGGGTGACGTTTGCTGATGGATAAATGGCCACTCGGGATGTCCGGTAGCTGGGCTGTTGATGGACCCTCGTGGCCTGTGCTGCTTGAAACTGCTCAGGGGAGTCAGAGGAATGGCCAGGGAGTGTTCTAGAATGGGGTTGGGAAGTTGGGATGTGAACCCCGAACAAGGGAAATGCTGATTCTATCCAACCAGGTCAGCTCCAACTTCTCGGAACTGCTTCATGGTGGGCGACCTATCTTGGGCTATCTAGAACCCTTTTTACATGTCACGACCGTTAACTATACCTACTGAAGCCTGAGAGTGATGATGTGACAATGGTCGACATGGAAATTCAATCTTCCCAGTCCCGGGGCTGTCATTTTCAAAGTAGACTTCTCACTGAGAAAATCAAAGAAGCAAGTCTATTTGACAAACCTCTAAGAGCATACACTGTCCAATCATGGTCAACAATCAAAATGAGACATGTGCTCACGCAAACACCAAGGCAAACAGTCACTCAAGGAACTCACCAGGATTGGGCTATCTCGAGGCCCAGATTCCAGAGTGTTCCAGTTACAGCTTGACCAGTACCTGTTTACGTTAATCAACAAACCTAATGCTACTCACCGTGATATATTCAGAGGGGCCACTTCCCCTAGACAACTCGATCCTTCTTCTTCGCTTTGGGCCACCAGTTTTTAAACCTCTTATCCCCCCCACAGTCCATGCACTTGGGCTCAAACCCGTGCAGGTTCTCGGTGACGCCACGGATCTCGTCGTTCTCGTTGGTCGCGTCGGGGATGATGTGGGGGACCACGAGGTTCGGCTTGCCGGTGGGACACGAGAGGCAGTACAGCTGCAGGCGGCACACGGGGCACTCCGGGTGATCCATGGGGGTGTTCGAGATCCAGCAGTCCATGCACATGACGTGGTAGCACGGGCTGAGAATGCATCGTCTGCCCTCGCGCTTAGGGTCCGGGAGCCCGGCGATGCTGAGGTCTATGCGGCAGACGGAGCAGGCGCCCCTGAGGTGGGGCACGTAGTCCTTGGACGAGGCGCACATTCTGCTCTCGCCGTCGAGGACGGGCCACCAGTGCGACTTCTTGGGGAGGAGGTTGAGAGCGGTGGCGACCTTGTCCTTGAGGTTGGGCATGGTGACGTTTGGCTGTGGATGAAAAAAGTAAGTACTGGAGGTGTTGTTGTTGAGTTGTGGATGAAAAGGCTGGGCTGTGTAGGTGCTGTTGAGGTGTCTGAAGATTTGGTTGTGAGAATGCTGCTCGTTGATCTATCCATCTGGTGTCTTATGCCGTCCTTTATACTTGGATAAGTTATACTGTGCACCTGTGGGTTATTCCATGTTCCAAGTATACAAAAAAGATATGAATAGATGAACAGATGATGAAAGATGAGATGAACAGATGAGTTGAACAGTCAACTCACCTGCTGTTCCAACATTGTGTAGGCCAACCAAACGCCATTCTATGCTCTATGAACAAAGAAAATCTATGCAGAACAAAGAAACCTGGAACAAAGAAATCTATAGTCTTCACGCCGCCTGCGGCTGCCCATACGCGATGCTCTGCCTCTCCACACGCACATGCCGGTGCGCCTCCTTCAGCTCGGCCTCCCTGTTCAGATAGCTCAGATACGTCTGCCAGCCGACGGCCACCACGCCGTGGAACAGCGGCCGCCAGTCGATGGGGATGAAACTGAAGCTAAAGGCCGTCACGGCAGGCCACAGCTTGGCCGAGTTGACGATGCTCGTGGGGACCGTGTCCTTGACGCGCTCGACCGTGCCGGCGAGGTTCTCGCCCGAGAGCACAGCCTGCGCGCCAAAGAAGAAGGTGTTGAAGGTTGGCGTGAAGACGGTCTGGGCGACGACGATCTTGGTCCCGAGCGAGAGGATGCGGGACGAGTAGTTGAAGTTGTGAGAGAGAAAGATGAACCTGGGTTGTCAGCATTTGAGTGCTCTATCAAAGTCTGGGAGAAGTACCATTTGTAGTTTGGTACGGCAACTGCAGCGCCAATTACCATGTTGCGCACAGTCCTCGCGGGATCGTACTCGTTCCCGCTCATGTACTGCGCGCTCAGGTCCCCGAGGAGGTAGATGAAGACGGCAGTCGCAACCTGCGTCACGTACGGCCTCGTCCTCTGCGCCCTCGCATAACCCTGACCCAGCCTCGTCAGGGGACCCAGGCGCAGCCAAAATGGCAGAGGCGCGACGGTGCTGGGGACTGGGATGGACTCTTCCGTCTTGGGCGGCTTCGGCGACGACGGCGATGACTGAAGACGGCGCTGGATCCTCGGGAACCGGCCTGCGGGAGAGCAGCCGAGGGGCTGTCTCCGAAGAGCGGCGCGGATCAGGGGCGTCGCCATGACGGTGTTCGCAGGGGAAAAGTTGTGTGTTTTTGTTTCAAGAACATGGTCGGTTGAAGGAGTTAGTGAGTGAAATGTTGGCCGAGCATCGAGGCCGAACTCGGGCCTGGCGGTAATTCCGAACGTGGAGGTGGACCCTTGCGCCATCGGATCTAGAGATGCCGCCATCGGATTGGCTGGATGGGAGCGAAAATGGGGCGGATATTCGGCTATCGAGGGACAGGGGCAGTTGGGCATGATGACTAATTTTTCAGGGTCTGTCACAGCCCGTCACAGCCAAGCCTCATTCGTAATTCCAGCCACAATTCGACGCCCTGGCCAGCGGAAGCTGATGATCCCCAGGGAAGGCGCCTTGGATGACCATGCGCCTAGAAAGCATCCCCTCATTTCAGCATCGCCTTCTTCATTGACGGCCTTCATCATTCATCCCCATGGCATCACGAAATCCGTCTGCTTCGTCGTCCGAGATGGACAACTGGGTAAACCTCCCTGGGAGGACCAGATTGAGCGAGGAAACGACCGAGAGCATGCCAGATCGCGTGAGACGGGTACGAGCTGATCTCAGAGATCTGCGCAACTACTACAACATCAAGACCTCTCCTAGACGCCACAACCGATTGAATCAACTCTACAGATGCGAACTGGACGCCTTGCTCCAAGTCCCCTTTGACCGCCTCACCCAGCAGGCCAAAGTTGACTTTCTCCTCCTGCGCAACCACCTCAAGCGAGGCCTGCGACAGCTCGAATTGGATCAGAAGGCCCAGGAAGCAGCGATGCCTTTATTACCCTTCGCATCGCTCATCATCTCACTATGTGAGTCGCGACAGGACGTTGACCCGATGCAGGGAGAGCAAGCCGCCGAGGTGCTGGACCAACTTGCGACCGACACAACGCAAGCCCAACGCCAAGTGGAAGAGGGCAGGCTCAAGGTCAGCAAGCAGAGCGCCTACAGGGCGGTCCAGATTGTCGCCGAACTGCGCAAGCATCTCCACGAGTTTTTGAGCTTTTATTCCACCTACGATCCCATGTTTGACTGGTGGGCGACAACGCCCTGGCGAGAAGCCAATACCGCTCTGCAGCACTACCAATCCACGATACAGACCAGGCTGGCAGGAATGCGGCCTGATGGCCAGGATCAAGTCGTCGGCGAGCCGATTGGGAGAGATGGACTGCTTGTCGAACTAGAGGCCGAGATGATCCCCTACACTCCCGAAGAGCTCATCAAGCTCGCAAAGGAGCAGTACAAATGGTGCCAAACCCAGATGAAGGCAGCTTCAAGGGAGCTCAACTTTGGCGATGACTGGAAGAAAGCCCTCGAATATGTAAAAACAAGGTCCGTCCCTCCAGGGGAGCAGACCCAGCTTGTCCTCCAACTCGCCCGCGAAGGCACATCCTTTGTGCGTGAACACGACCTCGTCACCGTCCCCGAAGTCGCCGACGAGACATACCGCATGTTCATGATGTCCCCCGAACGTCAAAAAGAATCCCCGTTCTTTCTCGGCGGCCCCTCGATACTGGTCGCCTCCCCGACGTCGGACATGTCCCATGGATTGAAGAAGATGGTGATGAGAGGGAACAATAGGCACTTCTCCCGCGCAACAGCCTTCCACGAGCTCATACCTGGACATCGGTTGCAGCTCTTTATGGGGGAGCGCCACAACAGCCACAGACAGATGTTCACGACGCCATTCTTTGTCGAAGGCTGGGCCATGTACTGGGAGATGTTGTTCTGGCAGATGGGGAACTTCTTCGTCTCGCCCGAAGACCGCATCGGGACGCTCTTCTGGCGGATGCACCGCTGCGCGCGCATCATCTTCTCCCTCAAGTTCCACCTCGGCGAGATGAGTCCGCAAGAGTGCATCGATCTCCTGGTCGACTGGGTAGGGCACGAGCGGTCCAATGCAGAGGCCGAGGTGAGGCGGTCTTTCAACGGCGACTACGCGCCGCTGTATCAGATCGGCTACATGATCGGGTCGCTGCAGATGATGGAGCTGAGGAGGGAGGTTCTGGGGGCGGGGAGCCTCGGAGAGAAGGAGTTTCACGACTGCATCTTGAGGGCGAATACCATGCCCGTTGAGCTTCTGAGGGCGCTAATTCTCGGGCTGGAGCTGACGCCCGAGTACAAGGCGGGATGGAGGTTTTATCCATCCTGAGGGAGATCAGGCTCTGCGCTGGGCGGATTGGCGGCTCTTCAGCCAATCCTTGGCCGCATATGTGCATGTGGCCTGTTTACTGCCTATTTTGCCTTATTAATGCCGTCTCCCATCCAGAATGGGTGCGCTGTCAGCCTCCGATCCCGGTCGCCCTCCCCACCACCGCTTCATTCTCAGGCCTCTGTTTCTCCCCCTTCAGCATGGAGGCACTAGGAGTCGCCGCCAACGTCATTGCAGTCGTTGACTTGTCTGTTAAAGTTATATCAATCTGCTCTGAATATGCTACAGATGTAAAGAATGCCAAGGCCGAGATCGAAGAGCTATGCGAGGAGGTCGACCAGCTACGAACAGTCGCCCACCATGTCCAAGACCTGCTCGACCGCACCAAGGGCGCGGAGATCGGAGCGTCGGGAGACCTGGACAAGGCCCTCCAGACTAGTCGCGGCTTGCTCACTGAACTGGAAGCTAAACTGAAGCCCAAGCCTAGTCGTAAGACTATGAGTCTCATTGGTCTCCGGGCGTTGAGGTGGCCATTCCAGAGCACCGCGCTCGACCAAGCTGTTGAAAAAATCCACCGCTGCTCGGCGACCATCACGTCGCTGCTGCAGGTGAACCAAACGTATGTGTGCAGCTCACTAGATGTCGGAGCGTTGCAGGATTTACTTACAATGTTGAAGTGGCGCATTGCACGATGTTGGTTCCAAGATCGACCAAGTGGACAACACGTTGGATACCATGGACCGCCGAATGGTTCTCGAGATGTTACCTAATGTGGTCGGAGCAGCATACGATTCCCACGCAGAAGAGCACAATAGCACATGCTTGGAGGACACTCGGATCGAGTTGCTCCAACAGATCGACGACTGGGTGGGTGACACTCGAGCCCGGACAATCTTCTGGTTGAATGGAATGGCCGGTACTGGAAAGTCGACAATATCTCGTACGGTCGCGACTACTTCAGCCGTCAGCGGCCACCTCGGTGCCAGTTTCTTCTTCAAGAGGGGCGAGGCCGACCGAGGAAACGTGTCCAAGTTCTACACGACTATTGCCCATCAACTTGTCCGCGCCATCCCTAACCTGGCTCCGCATATTCAATCCGCCATCGACAAAGACTCTTCCCTCACCGGAAAAGCCGCGGTGGAGCAGTTTGACAAGCTCATTCTACAGCCTTTGTTGCGACCGCGAGCGGACAATAGACCCGTCTTGGTTATTGTTGTCGATGCTCTAGACGAATGCGACGGAGATGACGACATTAGGCAGCTGGTCAGTCTCTTCTCTCGTTTCAGGACAGTCCAGAACATGCGAATTAGGGCTCTCATCACAAGCCGGCCCGAGTTGCCAATCCGACTGGGCTTCAATGCAATCCAGGGCGAGTATCAGGATCTTGTTCTCCATGAAATACCAGAGCACATCGTTGGACGCGACCTTGGCGTATTCCTCAACCACGCACTCGAGGATATAAAGCGTACATATAATGTGTCGGTTTCGGAGCACAGACGATTGCCCGAGAGCTGGCCTCACCAAAACGATACCGACGCTCTCGTTCATATGGCGATTCCCCTCTTCATTTTCGCCGCCACGGTTTGTCGATTTCTCTCGGATCGAAGGTGTGGCAGTCCCGACAAGAAACTTCAAATGGTATTGGCGTACCAAACGAAGAGCCAGGAGTCAAAGATGGAGGCGACGTATTTACCACCGCTGGAACAACAGCTCACGGGGCTTTCTTCACGCGAGCAGGAGGAGGTTATCAGAGAGTTCCGACGTATTGTTGGCACGATTGTCATCCTTGAAACACCGCTGTCGGCGTCCGCCCTAGCCGGCCTTCTCGATATCCCGAGGAATACCATCGACGAGAGATTGGACCTGCTTCACTCAGTGCTGAGTGTTCCACAGTCTCCAGACACCCCCATCCAATTACTTCATCTTTCCTTCCGCGACTTTTTGCTGGATCCTGAAAAGCAAGGAACAAATAGATTCTGGGTGGATGAGAAGAAAGTGCATGAAGACATTGCCAAGAATTGCCTTCGCATCATGGGCAACTCTTTGAGAGGAGACATGTGCAACCTGATCATGCCTGGAACTGACCGCTCAGCCATACCACCGGAGCGTATTGCCACCTTTATCCCCATGGAATTGCAATATGCCTGCCGATACTGGGTTCACCATCTGCAGAATGCCGGCAGAGGCTTGTGTAATGATCAGGAGGTGTACAACTTCCTCTCTCAGCATTTCCTTCATTGGCTCGAGACCCTCAGCCTTGTTGGACGATCTGCGGAGGGTTTTCATGCCCTGGAGCAATTGCAGACGTTGATGCAGGTGAGAAGATATAGGAGCAATTCCAGCAAACCCCACCCAGGCTGACATAATTCCAGGACAGCCAGTGCTCAAGGCTTTGTGAGCTTCTGTCCGAGGCATACCGTTTCACCCAGAAGAACTTGGCCATGATTGCCTTGTCTCCTCTTCAGATCTACTCCTCTCTTTTGGTTTTGACCCCATCAAATAGCATGATCCGCTCGCTCTTCCGGCGCGAAATCCCGGACTGGATAACCCTTGTTCCGGAGCCAGACTCGGGTTGGGATCAATGCCAACACGTCCTAGAGGGCCATGAGTCTTGGGTCAATGCCGTTTCATTCTCGTCGGACTCTTTGTGCGTCGCATCCGCCTCTGCTGATAAAACCGTTCGCATTTGGCGTGTGGGGACAGGAGAATGTATCCAGGAACTTGGAGGGCATAAAGGCCACGTCATGGATGTCCTATTCTCCCCTGATTCGAAACTACTAGTTTCGATAGACCACTTGGGAACTCTTCGTCTCTGGGGGCGAGGCACGGGCGAATGCATCAAGCAGTGGCAGACGTTTCCCTCGCGCAGTCGGGGGCACTTCTCGTTCTCCCCGGATTCAACACTGCTTGCCTTTATATCTCAAGATAAAGCGGTACATATCCTCCATCTCGGCCTGCTCGACATGATACGAGTTATTCCGGCCGATGAGTTCGGGTTCACGCATGACGGAGATGACATGGACGGCAACCATTCTGCCTTGTTGAAATTCTCATCAAACTCGGAATACCTGGCGGCGATGGCAGGCTGAACTTGCGAATCTGCCATTTGGGCGGCTGATACAGGCCGGTGCATCCGAAAATATACCAGCGCAACTCAGTTCGTTGAAGGGGCATCGTTTGTTTTCCTTGGAGACTGCTCCTGGATGGTGGCAGGCCGTCCTTCTGACGACCCTAAAGCCATCCGCATCTGGCAAGCAAAATCGGACAAAGCTATATCAAGACTGCGATTTTTTGCACCCGGTGTCAAAGTGACCGAATTATCACTAGATCACACGCTTCTGGGTGTATTTATTATGCCAGACATGATTGAGATCTGGAAGGTCGATACGGGAGTGTCTTGATGTTTTCAAGGGCCATTTAAACTCTGTGCATGCACTTTGTTTCTCCCCAGACATGGAGCTCGTTGCATCGGCATCATCCGACAATATGATCCGCATCTGGCGAGTCAACTCCGGGGAGAGTATCCCTCAAGCACAAGAACGCCACGCTTTCATCGAACGCATGGTACTATCGTCAGACCACGCTCTGTTGGCGTCAGCCTCTTCGCGAGGAGAGGTGCGGCTGTGGAAGATGGACACTGGCGAGTGCATCCGTCGTTTCGATTTTGACAGTCTAGTGTATTCACTCGCATTCTGTGTGAACTCGACCTTGATATGCGCAAAAGGCTTCGGAACCTTGTGCCTATGGCGGGTAGACACGGGCGAATGTGTCCACAAGTTCAGCGATTACCTTCTTGCTTCATTCTCGCCAGATGGACGCTACATGGCTGGATTCCCGAGGGACAATGTCTTGCATGTGCTCGAGGCAGACTCACTCGAGTGCAGGCTTGAGCTCAACGGAGCAGATGAAGATGCCGAGGCAAGGCCAGTATTCTCTCCGGACTCGTCGCTCTTTGCGGCCCTGTCAAGCCGCTGTTTGTCCATCTATCACATTAACACGGGCAGCCTCATTCGCGAATTCGAAGACATGCCCGCCAAGACGAACGTCCTTGGCATGTCTCCAGACTCTAGATTAATCGCCATTGGACTCTCGCTGGATTGGTCTGGCTGGTAGGTGCGAGTTCTACGGATAGATACAGGCGAGGCAGTTTGGGACTCGGAACTCCATGCAATTGCACCACAGGGTGCCGCCTTTTCGCACGACTCCAAGTATTTGGCATGTCTTACGAGTGGTGAAGCGGTGCTCTACCATCTTGCAGGCCGCAAACGCATTCGACGGATCGACTTGGGCCCCAGTGCCAAATACGTCAAGTTTGACACTGAAGGGGAACATGTTATCACCAACCTGGGCTGGGCCTCGGTGGCGGACAGATCGACCCAAGAGCCTATCCAGCGCACCTTGGGCTATGGAGTCAGTAGTGATATGACCTGGGTGCTTTGGAACGGCGCCAAGATATTCTGGTTGCCGCCGGAACTGCGGCCAGGCAGGTATCGGCCCACGGAGGTATTCGGGTCGACGGTCGCGATTGGCACCATGTCACGAGGGGTCGTCTTCTTCAGGTTCGCTTTTAAGGAGATGCTATCACGGCACGGACATTTGTTTAGAGGAGATAGAGTAGACTTTGATGCCTTGTCCGACCACATCAGGGGCAATCCGTGACGTTTAGGATGAGCATTGTTATTCGCAATAATAAGAATTATTATTCGTAATAATACCACACTATAGTAGGGGATTCTCTATTATATTTTAATATTAGGAAATATCCTAGCTAACTCTAATCCTAGCCCTCACTCTAACTCACTCCTAACTCTACTCCTAGCCCTAATCCTAGCCTTTCCCTAACCCCCTAACCCTTACTATTAGATACGTATTATTATGAATAGTTAATAATTCTTGTTGTTGCGAATAATAATACTCTTTAGGATATGGACTGGCAATGCAGGCCATCTGCCTAAGTCACGGTTCCCACGCATCAAGAGTTCAACAGCTCGTCAAGTTTGTGAGTTATCCTACATACAAAGAAAAGTTGATTAAAATGAAAGTAGACTTGAACGCCTCGTCCATGCTCACTGCTGCCTCTAGAAGAAGTCCTCTTCGTCCTCATCCAGCAACCCCATCCCGCTGTCCTGTCCTCTGCTCATCTTCTTCTTGCTGGCCCGCCGCCGTGCCAGACCACCAGCGAGGTGAGATGCACGACGCACCACGGTCTTTGACGAAGCAGAAGAGCCCTCGGTGCCCCCAGTGCCCATCTCTGCGCCTCCCTGCGGCGCGTCGGGCGTCTTTAAAAAGTCATGGCTCATCTGCACCACGCGCTGCAGCTCCTCCTTCATGGAATCAATGACCTCCTTGGCCTTTTCCCTCTCCTCCTCCATCCTTGTCCTGAGTCCGCCGTTCTCGACCCGGAGACTGCAGACGGTGGCATGGGCGGCGCGCAGGGACTCGTTGACCTTGTCGACCTCGCCGCGGTACTTTACCACGGTTGCATCGCAGGCGGCGAGGGCGGCGCCGTGCTTCCTGTTGAGAGCGGCGAGATCCCTCGTCTTGGACTCCTGGACCTCGACCATCTCCCTCTGCAGAACTGCTGACCGTTGCAGCGCATCCGTCAGCCTGGCCTCGAGCTCGGCGATGCTGTCCTCCTTCTTGCTCAGCACCTTGCGCTTGACCTCCAGCTGGACGTGGTGGTCCTCCTGTGCGTCCTGCGCGTCGCGCTCCATCCGCTGCACGAGGTTCTCCAGCTCGGACATGTCGCGGATGTAGCCGTCGACAGCGCCCTTGAGCCTCTCGTTTGCGACCTCTAGTTCACGGATCCGCGCCATCTTGTCCCCCATTAGCTTCTCCGCCTTGGACATCTCCGCCTTGAGGCCGTCCATGACGGAGACCCTGGCGTCTAGCTGCTTGCGAAGAGACTGCTCGATGGAGTGGTACTCATCTATCGAGTCCTCGTCCTCCTTGGCCTTCTTGGCCATGTCGCGGAGCCGCGTCAGCATCAGGTCGAGAACCTGCGCACCGTGGGATGACAGCGGGAGCGTGATCTCCCCGGGGGTCAGGTACTCGAGTTCGAGGCGGGCGGCGCGGAAGCCTGACGCGAGAGAGGTGATCATGTCGCTGGCGTCGGAGCCGGAGAAGCCGAGCTTTGTGATTGAGGAGGTGAGGTGGGATAGGGCGCAGGCCCGGTCCGACATTGTCTGGAGCATCATGTCGATCTGGGCTTCGAGGGAGGAGGACGGTGCGAACTCTGACAGCTTGTCTGTGAGGCGGCTGCTGAGGGACTTGTACGAGTCGAGAGTGTCTGTCAGTTTTGCGACTTCCAGTTCAAGAGAGGAGATCTCGTGCTGGAGACGTTGCTGGTTGGGATCCGGCATAGAAGCCTGGACGCCGGCGCTGATACCGGGGAGTGATGGCGTGGACGGGAAAGCTGGTGATCCGGGGACGGTGGGACTTGTAGCGGGGGGGGTCATGAACGAGGTTCTCGCTCTCGAGGGCGTGCTGCAGACGAACTGGGCAATTGTGTCTTGGCCAAACTCGTCCTCATCAGGAGTCATGTCCATAAAGTCACCAGCATAGTACCCTCTGTCAGATGTCCTCCTCCTGCTGAGCTCCCCCTGCAGACCCTTGATCTGCCTCTCCAGATCCCATATGCGATCCGTGTCGACCACGATGGTGGCGTTCTGCAGCTCGTAAATCTCCCTGTCGCGGGCCTCGAGCTCCGCCCTCAGACGCTCCACCTCGGCCCGGGCCTCGTGCGACCGGCGCCGCTTCTCCCGCTGGATGGCGTTCATCTCCTCGCTGAGGCCGTTGCGGCGGATGCGTCGCTGGACGCGTCCGTCGAGGACCTGTCGGAGGGGGAGGAACGTAACCTCTCCGCTCTGGGGGAGGTGACTGCTGGGCGTGCTGGGTGTGCCTGGAGTGCCATGGATGGGGGCCGATGAGTGCCGTCGTCTTCTGCTGGTCTTGGGAGTCGTGACGGATACGCGGTTGACCATGGGTGTGAGGCCGCTGGATAGACTGCCAGGGTCCGAGAACCGGACTCGTCTCTTGGTGCCTCTTTTGGGTGTGAGGGAGGGGCATTCTTCTGGCGTGGCTTGTTTGATGCTGCTGCGACGGGATCGTCGTAGGGCGATGGGGAGGTCGTCCATGGTGACTGAAGATAAAAGTGAATGTGTACAGGTGAGTGTCAGAGACAGCGGTGGTATTTAAGATCAACACATGGACGTGTTAGGCAGACCGAATCTTTGGCCCTCGTTCAATTGTTTACACATTTCCTATCCTGGACTAGTGTCCGTCCGGGAAACCCGGTCCGGACCACCCCCCACCGCCGTTCACCCCGCGATTGACGAGAGCCAACCGAAGAGGGCGGGTCAAGGGTCGCGCAAAACGGCCGGCCCTAGGATGAACTGGGGGGTTCAGCGGTGGTGGCACTGGTGAGGGGACCGTGAATTTGGGCCGTGTTTTTGGTCGGGGGGGTCGCGTTGGAGGCCGGGTCGGGTTCACGGTGGTGTTTGTTTGGCTTGGTTAAGGGGCAACGGGAGTCGTAAAAGTATAGTGATTGTACGGATACTTGTAAGTCTGCACTATATTAAGGGTGAAGCCAGGACAAGAGACGAACTGGTGCTGACCAGCGACTGCCTGGGAGTGGAGATTACGGGTCATGCCGGGGCTGGTCATTTCACGACGTGAATGTCGAGTGAGAGATTGATCCATTAATATTTAATTGATTGCATTTGTTGCCTTTATTGCACGTAATCGTGTGCTGTCCAGGTCCTTAATTGAGTTCTTCAGGACGCCAGCGACGACGCCCACGATGACTAATCCGCTCACCGATGTCGCGTCACTCACCTTGAAATTCCGACTCACAAGTATCTCCACCTGCATCCGCATCCGCATCTGCATCCATATCCATATCTTTGCGAACAGAGGCTCCGTAGCAGGCACCCCATGACCTGCCATGCCCGCGCCCTCGAAGCAGGTCAAATTCGTGGCCACCGACCCCAACCGCGGCGGCCTCCCCGTGAAGCGCAAACAGGTCCAGCATGCCTGCGATGCGTGCCGGCGGAAAAAGGTCTGCCTCCCCTTATCCCTCGCATTCCACCCCCCCTTTTTTTTTATATGGCCGGATGTTCTCTGACGCATCTATAGAGGAGATGTATCCATGCCGAGGATTCGATTGATGATTCTGTAGCAGGCGCCGGGGTCCCGGAGGAGCACCAGGACGAGACGTCGCCATCCCGGTCGTCGTCAGTGGGCCTTGAAGCTATTCTGCGTGTGTGTACCCCTTGTGCTGACTTTGAGTAGATCTGTCCCGCTGCCGTTAAATGGGTCAGCGCAGCCTCAGTCCGGGCTTCACACCGAACAGAATGGATCAACCAGCAACCGCGCACCTTTCCACTTTGGCGAGTCAACCACGGCCCCCGATGCTGCGCCAACGAGAAGGGAGTCGGCCAGCATGACGCCAAAGCCGCAGTCGTCTTCCCGCTTCGTCGGTGACTTGAACCCAGAGGGCATGTTTGTCGAGGCCACAGGCTCGGCATCCGTCCGCGAGACTTCCCAGAAGGGCGACGTCGGCATCTGGCTCTCCTCTGCCGCCGGTGGCCCGGGCCAGGCATCGCAGTTCATCACCTCGCGGCCGCCCCCTATCATGGACCAGTTCCTGCTTCCCTTTGTCCGAGAGCATTGCCTGTCGTGTCTCCCCCCCGACAAGGATTTCCGCAAGATGAAGCGGCTGTATTTGCACAAGATCCATCCCATTTTCCCCATCATTCCGGAGACGGCGCTTGATGGTGCCGCGGATGATCCGACCAGCATCGTTCTTCGGCAGTTGGTCTGTCTGGGGGCTTCTACCGACCCGTCCATGTCTCGCCATCTCCGACTCAAGAACCGCGGCGACGACCTCTTGCCCTGCCAGGATTTCATGCAGTCCATATCCTCGGCGGTGCGGGCCATCCTCGAGACGAGCATCATCACGGACCGAGTGCTGCACATCCGGGCTCTCGTCATGCTTTCGCTCTACACTCAGCCCAGCAGCTCGGAGGAGTCGGATCTCCCCGCGCAGCTCGGCGGACGGGCCATCCACCACATCCAGACCCTCGGCCTCCACCTTCTCAAGTACGACGCCCCTAACTGCGAGGAGCTTGAGACGCTGTTCTGCGCCGTCTGGGCGGTGGACAGGATCAACGCGGCTGCGTACGGGCGGCCGTGCCTGATGCACGAGCGAGACATTGGCGCGAATCTGGACGCTTGCATCAAGAAGCGTCCGCCGTGCTTCCGCCTTCTTCTCTCCGTGGTCCAGTGGCTGGACCAGGTCATCGAGCTCTATCGCCCGGGACCGAGCGCCGAGGCGTCCGGGCTCGACAAGGTCGCCTACATCGACCTCCCGGTGCTCGAGGCCATGATTGTGAAGGCGGATGCTCTAAAGGTGCCAGGCTCATTGATAGGTCAGTTGACCCCCCTCCTCTGCATCACCGTGGAAGGCATCCATGCCACTGACTCATACAAGCAACGATCGAGACATTTTACCACGCCGTCATCATCCTGTCCTGCCGATTGCCCCGGCCGGGGACCCTCACCGCAGCCTCGACCCTCCCTCCGGCGTCGGCAAACGCTCGGCGCTCCCTTGCGGCCGAGCGGATCGCGTGCGCCGTCTTGCGCGACCACCTGAGCCCCGTGCCGTTCGTCCCCTACGCCGTCTGCCTCGCCCTCAGCGTCGAGTACCGCAAGATGAGGCACAGCCGCCTCCCGATGTTCCGGGCCAGGGCAATGCATGCCTTCCGGCGCAACTGCGAGATGCTCAGGAAGTTTGGCGACTACTTCTGGAGCGCAAACGTCGTCGCCAGCCTCAGCGAGAGGGTGCTCAAGGAGATGGAGCGCGCGGCGACGACCCTCACAAGGGACGCGACGCCGCCGCCGCCGCCGCCGCCCGAGGGCACGCCGAGCTCCGCCCCGTCGTCGCACTCGCAGCAGCAGCAGAACTCGGTCCCGCGGCCGCCCGAGTTCTCCGTGTCGGTGGCCAACCCGACAATGGTGAACTCTGTGCCGAGCGTCGAGCAGCCTGTCGTCGACTTTTCCCTCATCGACGCCATCTCGGGCCAGGACGTCTTTGGGCACATCGACCCCAGCTTCAACCTGAATGCCGTGGAGGATGCGCTCGAGGCCAACCTCGACATTGCCCTGCCCTTTAACTGGGGAGACTGGGGACAGTTTGCGACATAGGTTGGCTGGTTTGGAGCGGCTTAGACGGATCACACCATCTCGATCCAAGCATAGGGAACTCGATTCTCGTCCATAGCTAACCAGCCCAGTCACGGATTTTTGTGTGCACACGCTCGGTCACGTCGCAGCAGGTTGTCTAAACTGCATCATGTTTTGACTTACCAGCAGCCCCGGATGTCGGATCACCTCAAAATGGAGGTGCCGTCAGCGGAAATGACCCGTTCAATTAGAACACGAGGCTTCAGGCCAACAGTCGTGAAACCAGCTGGTATCCCATGCGATACCACAGTTGACCTCCGGCTTGCCCAGACAGATACTACATGGCGCATACTCTAACCGAGGTCGATAGACTCGGGCGGCATGCTCTCGGCCATAGCTCATCAACGAGGGAAGGGTGGTAGGATATGAGCTAGAGTGGCAAATGGGGCGGATGATTCATCATGGATGAGCGCTGTGATGTGCAAATAAGGGTAATTCTAATGACCCAATGGGGTGATACTAGCTAACGGTGTCTAGACGAGAGCTGGTGATCTTGACTGGTGCAACCATGCGCATCATCAACGTGTCAGGCACGCCGTGGTGGCAGCTATTATCAGATGCGCACATGGCGAACTTCAGGGCACTCAAGCCTATTTGCTTGTCGGACATTGAAAGGGAATGCCAAGGGCTATTGGAACTTCAGAGTGTTGAAGTTGTGATGTATTCTGTGTAGTATACAAGTTCCAGTCCAGGGTGTATCCAAGCATCAGGAGTAGAGTCGGGGTATCATTATGCATTGTAAAAAAGAACTATCATCCTCGTCGTCATCACTTTTTCGGCCTCTCCCCAGGAAACTCTGTCGGCTTGCCTCTAAACTGGTTCTTGATCTCGTCGAGAAAGTGCCTCGCAAACTGCTGCCTCTTGGCATTCTCATTCGGATCGGCTATCAGGTTAGTCAGGTGCGTGTTCGGTAGTGCAGTGCAGTTAATTACCTGTCGCTTCGCCCGGTGCCAGAGGTTCATTTGGGTTCCGCCCGTGCTGCTTCTCGTGTATGGTCTTGTGTATGCGCCCCACCGCGCGGTGGAATCCGGGCCGTCGAAGGATCTAGAATGTCAGAGATTATCAATGGGAGATCAGGGACAGTCATACAGAGGCGACGATGTGGTCCTCAAAGGACTGCAGCAGTCGGAGAGCCCACCAGTGGAGGGACATGATGGTGTTTAGTTCAAGTTTGATGATGGCGGGGTCATGACAGCCGCCCTTGTATTTTAGTCATCTATTTTGGTGGCTGTCTAGGGTAGGTATTTGGTATTTAGATGTACTTTCCCAAAAAGGCAGTCTGGTAGTCCTGCTTGCCCAGCTCCACGCCCTCCTTCCTGAGGATCGCATACGCGGTGGTGAGGTGGAAAAACACATTCGGCAGCGCATACCCGTTGATGTACTCTCTGCTCTTCATCTCGACGTTCTTCCCCGGTCCCAGCCCCACAGGCACGGTGGCGTCCTCCCGGGCGTTGACGACGTCCCTGTCCACCTTGGTCACCACCTCGAGGACCTGCTCGATGCGCGCCTGCATGGCCTCGAGGGTGTCGAGGTTGCGGTCCAGGGATAGGGGCTCGACGCCCGTGGTGCGCGCGGCGATCTTCTGCGACACGTCCGTCACCATGAGGACCTGGAAGCTGAGGGGGAGCATGTCGTCCGCGAGCTTGGCGGAGGGGAAGGAGGATGCGGAGGGGTGGGACGAGGCCTTTTTGAGGATGGACGAGAGGGAGTTGAGGGCGTCGATGGCCAGGAGGATGGAGGCGTCGTAGAGTGAGTAGCTCATGGTGAGTAGTAGTAGTAGTAGCTTTGTAGAGGAAGTAGTTTGGTAGTGGAAGTTGGTATTTGGTGATGAGTTGGTACTTGGGTTGGACAAGACTATATATACTTGACAACTCACCGCTTGACTAATGCAGGCGATTATTAATTCACTTTGAAACGAGCGTCGTTCGAGTGGACCAACTGTGGGATATCGCGGCTGGGCGGGTCGTCGGGGCCGACACCCGTGGTGTTGACGATCAGGAACATTGAACTTGAACTTGCTGAATAGTTGAGTTGAATCTGAGTATAGTCAAGTTGAAGTTGACAACCTTTGACTTGAAGTTGATAAACTTCAGTTGAATTGAATAGTTGATAGTGACTGATGATCAGTGAGTCAGTGATAGTCGACAGTTGTCAACTGTCTCAGAGTGCCTTGGTGGAGTCAACACGACGGACCATCGCTTACAAATTCGTCCGACGCAAGCGCAAAAAGCAAAGCCACAATGTAATGCTTACAAACATGCTCAAAGGACAGATTAAAGACAATATCAAACGACAGTATCAACGAAGCCTAGAATCCCAGAGCCGCATTCGACGCCTCCACCGCCTCCCTCTCCCCC
>JABFEP010000665.1:0-15400 GCA_013618265.1 Fusarium albidum
AATTTCGTCCAACCACAGCACGATCAGCGCCAAGACCTCGCGATCAGCACTGATCGGACACGATCAGCACTGATCCAGCTACCAGGCCACTGATCCAACATCACGACCATTAGTATATAGAACCCACGATCATTAGCATTTCCTAGACTCTAGCTACCCAGCTATCAATACAACTTGGTTACACTCAATACCTTTGAGCACATTACCAGACGTGACTATCACCGTCCAAGACCACGCGCCTGATCTTTCTGCCAACATAAACCCAGCACGCTAGGTTTATCCCTTGGGAATCAAGCCATACCGTCACACACAGACCAACGCCTTTTAGCTCGGGGACCGATCTGATGGACATGTGGGTGCTCTCACGTATCGGGGAACCGCCACTCCAGCGTCGGGATCATCACCCCCACAGAGCCCGTTTACTGATCTTGTTGGGACCGCATCAGGGTCAGCTGTAGGATTGCACTTTGCAGATCGGGGCCCATCGAGTCCCTATTGACTATTGACTATAAGGAGTACTGGCCTTTGCAGTCTAGACTGTTATAAGTCTTTAATCACTCTCAAGATTCCTTTTAAGCATCAACGCCATATCACCATCCGCTATCCCGTCAAGTTGATTCCTCCACGATTCGAAACCCACATCATCACCGCTCCGCAACAAACATGCGACCAGCTTCACGTTCCCGACCATTGACATCCTTCTCCGGGCGCCCCGAGCCCCCCAGGAACCGCGGAGGCACCACACCCGCGACGGTCTCGCCGGTCCCCGCCAGGTCCTCCTCTACGGCGACGTGGTCGCGGATCTTGAGGAAGATGACGGGGGCGGCGATGACGAGCGACGCCGACAGCAGCACCCAGTTGCTGATGAACTGCGCCTCAAAGGACACCTTCCTGGCGTCGAGGTTGTTGGAGATGGCGGCCCCGGCCGACTGGATGCCCTTGTAGAAGCCGATGTAGTTTGCGCAGCGACGGCCAGAGTTGGACAGGGCACCCATGAACCTGGGAGGTCAGCCAAGAATACAACAGGGGGACGAGACTAACCAGTACACAGTGGCCTGCCACGCAGCGTCGTAGAAGCCGTAGAATATATAGAGAAACATGGGCCCCGCATAGCCCGGGTCCTCCCAGTCAGTCGCCTTGAAGCCCTCTGCCTGCGTGCTCTCCCGAGTGTACGTCCTCTGGAAGACATACCCGCCGCCCCAGACGACAAAGGTGAGGACGAAGAGCACGACGAGGGCGAGCTTTGCCCGGACGGAGCGGCGGATCCCCTCGAGGTCCAGCAGGTACCCCCATATACCCGCGGCGGCGATCTGCGCGAGCCAGTAGAGCAGGCTGTTGAGGGCCTTTGTGCGCGTCGAGAAGTGGGACCCGTTGACGCCGTTCTGCTGGTACACGTAGAACCAGTTGGAGGAGAAGAACATGGGGAACAAGAAGACGACAAACGGCTCGAACCGGATTGTCTCGTACAGGCCCCAGATCTCGCTCTGCCAGGTCGGATTCTTCATGAGGATGACGTAGGAGCCGTCCTTGCGGATGACGTCGTTTGCGTTGCAGAGGAGCAGGGCGAGGGCGGCCCCGAAGAACATGAGGACGATGAAGCCGATGTAGGTGCCGTCGCTGACGTCCTCGTTGGTATCGGTGTGGATGCTCTCGCCGAGGGGGATCTACTCGTGAGCTTGACCCAGGATACAAGAGTAGTTAGGCTCACCAAGCTTCCAATGACGGCACCCATGTTGAAGATGCCCCAGAACCAGGCAAAGTAGTGCCCCTTCTGAGCCTCATTCGGGTACGAGATCATGATGGTGCCCTGGGCCGTCCACAGCATGGCCGCGCAGACGCCCAGCAGGGTGCCCGCGAAGAGGTTGAAGCCCCGCACGCTGTAGTGCACCGACAGCAGCAGACTAATAGCGTAGAGGCCGTACCCGAAGCCGCCAAACGCCAGCGTCGACTTGATGCCCAGCCTGTTGACAAAGGTGCCGCCAAAGAAGCCAAACACGGCAAAGGCGCTGTATACGGCGGTGTTCTACTCTGGTCAGCAGGACTCGGCATGACTGGACTCTCACCCACCATGTCATTGGCCAGCGTGGCGTCCCTCTTGCCGCCGCCGCCCATGCCGTTGAGCGCGTTGAACATGCCCGGGCACATGAAGCACACAAAGGCCACCATGCCGAGCTGGATCTTTGGCGACGCGTACCACGGGAGGGTGCGCCCGAGGACACGGTGCTGGCGGTACTTGCGGCCCTTGGGCACGTCGACGGCGCCGGTCGAGTAGTTGTACAGCGGGTCGCGCTCCGTGTACGCCACGGCCTCCGGGTTGAGGACCGGCACGGACTGGCCTGCGGCGGGCGTGTTGAGGGACATGATTGCTGTGTGGATGGGAAACCCTGGGGAATCCGGCCTGTTATTTAAAAGGACTCATGGAGATGAGAATAGTGTCGAGGGGAGCACGGCATATGGCTGACGTGGCTGAGTGCAGAAGCCCGTCAGACGGTGAAAAGAACAGATGGAACTCGGAGGCATGGCGTCACACCTGGTGCGCTGCTCCCGTCTCACTGCAGCCCGTACATTGTCCCGGCGAATCAACGTGGGCGCATCTTCTGTAGATCAGAGCAGGCTGTGGTGACATTGGGAAAAGAACCTCGCGACTCCTCGGCAGTTTACCAGTGGGGGCAAGACGCTAGTCGGAGGGGGACAGTAGGTTGTTCCTATGGCCCCCATGCCCCAGATTCTCCAGAGCTTGTCAGAGCCGTCAGAGCCTGATGCGGTTTGAGGGAGCGCGGCTGCGGCTGGACCTGCATGTCAGCACATGGTGGGGAATTGTAAGACACCCGGGGATTTTTGCGGCGAATCGAATGCCCGCGTTCCCAAGTACACACGGGGAATGCCTCGGCAGTCATCGACTCGGCGTCACGGCAGCTCGCAAATATGCACGCCTCGGGCGATGATGACTGACAGGCTGTATGTCCTGGAGGTGCGTGGCAAGTCATTCTTGATTTGAGGCCGACGACTTGAGTGGCTCATCGGCTTGGTCCGCCAGCCCTGTGGCAGTCAGACTGCTCTCCCGCAGTTATGCCATTGCATTAATGCATTCTTTGTGATTTAAAACAATTTAATTACTACGTGTTTAAACACTCTAAAGCTTCTTATATTTTATAAAAGTCATAAATATCACATAACCTTTGATACGGTAAAAATTTAAAAAAATTCAAGCGACTCTCGTAAAGAGGGTCGAACTCTTAACCTCCGGCTTAAAAGGCCGGCGCTCTGCCGATTGAGCTATACGAGATAGAGGGAGACTTGTAATGCTCCTCTTCGAATAGTGGACTTCTGATTACTATAGTATATAAACTATAGAAATCACTTTATAGTAAAAGTCCCTTCCTCTCTAAGAATTAATAAGAGATATACCACGCTCTCGTAGTACCCATATCTCGAATATCTATTCCTCTCAAGTCACTAGTTAATATTCTTCTCGAGGTAAATCTACTTACGTTCTATTAAATCTAAAACTTAGTAGCCTAGGACCTGTGCTACTCGCGTCCTTGGGGTTAAAACTCAAGTCCGTTCTACATTCCCACGCGCTGGTAGAGTATCAAACTGGCCGTGCAGCTGCCCAACAGCTGCCAACAGCTGTCAGGGCGAACAAACAGCTGCCACCAACTGCCACGGCGAACAAACGACCGGCTCAAACCCAGAGCCTGAGGCATCTCCCCAGGCTCTTCCTCTCCTCTTCTCTTCCTCACCTTCCCTCCTCTCTCTCTCCTCTTTTCAGCACCTTTCTTTTGCCTTGGCTCTCTTCTCGACTTATTGCATCGCATCTCTCTATAACCGCACCAGCTACTGACCTCAGTCACGATGCGCAAGCGCCCGCCGCCGAGATTCAAGCCACGGATTCTCCGCCAGAGCCGACACGACCGCCGAAGCCTTGGAGAAACAACGAGAGGAACATGAACGTATGAGTCGCAGTCACGGTCACCACGACGCGCACTCCAAACTCGGCCGCCCTTGTCGGTGCCCGTCTCATCCCGCCAACCAGAATGCTGCCGCCGACTCCAGAGATGGAGGAGAGACGCACCTCTCATCTGATTTCGCATGCACCTACCCGGAGGGTACTTCCGGTCTATTAGTCCCCAGGCATCTCATATCTAGACCAACAGGAACAGGTGCCGGCACAGGTAGGAATCACGATTTCAACAGATCGAGCATTTTGCTGACTCGCGTCGCCTAGAACGAACACTATCTAACACCAAAAATCACATTTCCCAACATGAGGGCTTCTCCCTTCAAGAGCAGGTTGCTTCCACGATAAGAATGCGGTATCATTGACACGGCCTGTTATCTATACCTAGCCATTAGCTTGCCATAGAGAAGACTTGGAGGCTGTTCCTCTCAGTTTGTTTATGATGATAACTCGGTGATTAGCTATAGAGTATTCTAATATTAGGTCCAGCCACAGACGTCAGGGAAACCGAGACGCCGCCGCCGCACCGCCGTCAACGACAAAGTCGGCGCCGTTGATAAAGGTCGCATCCGGGCCCGAGAGAAAGGCCACGAGGGCGGCAACGTCGTCGGTGCAGCCCGCCCTGGAGACGGGGCTCTGCTCGACCATGACCCGGATGCGGTCGCCAGCCTCCGTCTCCAGCTCCTTGCGCACCATTGCCGTCCTGATGACGCCCGGGCTGCCCGTGTTGACCCTCACGCCGGACCTCCGGGACTCTCCCATGGCGGCCCGGAAGCGCACGACGCTCCCCCACTTTGCGACGCCGTACGCCGCGGCGGCGGAGCCCTCGAGGTCGATGGCCGGGTGCTCGAGCAGTTTGTCTCTGGGGCACGTGGCGAGGTGCCTCTCGAGCTCGGGCGAGATGGCGTCGGCGTCCCGCATCACGTGGCCGGCAATGCTGGCGATGCACGTCAGCGAGGACCCGCGGGGCATGACGCCGAGGAACGCGTCGACGACGTTTGCCGTGCCGACGAGGTCCACCCGGTGGACCTACCGGGCCGTGCCCATGGCCGGGGATATGCCCGCCGTGTTGACCACCGTCTGGAGCCTGCCCCGGGCCGAGGCGAACCTGGCGAGGTCCTCGACCGACTCGTAGCTCGAGACGTCGACGGCCCGCGTCTCGACCGCGTGGCCGTCGTCCCGGAGGGAGGCCGCCGCCGAGGCGAGGGCGCCTTCCGAAAAGTCGGCCAGCATCACGCGGTGGCCTGCGCCGAGGCGGCGGGCGATGGCGAGGCCCATGCCGCCTGCGCCGATGACGAGGAGGCCGTTTTGATGAGAGGCCATGTTTGCGACTGGTGGTGCGAGCAAAAAGGTGGCCGTCTGGGGAAGTGCTTTATTTATACGCAGGGTGCCTGGCGAAGGATCAGATCATGGTTATCGAGCTTGGCAAGATGATGCTGTAAGAACCGGAAACGGCATGAGCGAGGGGTAGCCGGAGTCGGGGGCTTGACGGGGCCGAGAAACTTGCGGGATCCCGGACATACCTTAGTATTCCCTGAAGCAGTTGGAAGAGTATCCTGGGTATCAACGGCCGGGGGCCAGCTTGATTAAACACATTATAGGCTTGGTTTTGTTGACAACCAGGAATTGCGTGTTGGTTTGCATGTGATCACGGAGCAAGATGGCATCAAAGAGGATGCAGTGTGTCGCCAATGCCATGTTGCCACCAGTCAATCCCTGTTGTGGTGCTAAAGAGACGAGTATACACAATCAGGACAGCAGGCCGGCACCTCTCAGACGTGGATCTCGTTCTTGCATGCCGACATTAACGTCCAGGGAGGCTGAGGGGGGATTCAGATGCTGAACTGAGGAAAAAAACATCGTGTTCTTTGCTATTGTTGATGCAGGCTGGACTTTTCGCACACTTCTCTTCGAGGGGGCAGTCAGGGACGGGTCACGGCGCTCAGAGTTCATTTTGATGTCGATTTCACTGCAGTGCCAGTGTTCAGATGGCGACTGAATCCAAGTTAGGACGATAAGGTGCGTTCATTCACTGCATGTGTGAGAATCAATAATGTTTTCCGTGAACAGATCGTCAACATGGGATGATGCAGCTCAACACAGGAAAGCAGTAGTCCACAACCGTGAGCGGTTAGACACTCATCATCCGTGACCATGGGAAACACCATCATCATGTACCAGTGTCGTTATACAAGAGCCTGCTCGGGAGCAGGGAGTCGGAGACGTGCAGACCCTGCCTGATGCCGTCCTTGGTCACGCCAATAGTCCAATTCTGAAAGACCGTAGGCACAAGAGCGTGTCGCAGATAGCAGCCGTTCTTTGTGGTCAATGTGAGTAGCCTGTTTAGTCAGGCTATTTGTCTAAATGTATCACTTCTAATTTCTTTATGGGGTGGACCGTTGCTTTCCATTCAACGGTGGCTTTCATCGCCTCTATTGTCCATGGATCTGCGTCAAGGAAACCCGTCCACATCCAGCCACAATGAATGTTGACAAATTCACAGCAGTGATCCAGCCATCTGACCTACCTGTATAAACCCCCGTCCTCCCAGACCACCATCCATCAACCACCCACCGCAATCCAACGACATCCCGATCTCTCAAGAATAAAAGCAAGACCCCCGAAGAACCAAGCAACCACTTCTCAACACCTACCAAGTCCAGCAACATGCCCAGCCAGGAAGAGTGCAAGACCGTGTACGACCTCCTCACGGACAAGGAGAGGGAGACGGTCGACCGGGCGATGGAGTACGCCCACAAGGGGGAGTACAGGGACGCGATCGCCTCGTTCGTCTCCGACTGCGGCAAGCTGGGCAACGACATTGGCTTCCTCGGGTTCATGATCCTGCAGAACTACACGGCGAGTCCCGAGAGGTTCTTTGAGGGGCTGATGGGGTTCTACATGTAGTCTAGCTGGAAATGACAGAGAGGTGGTGAAATAGGTAGTCAAGGCTCTGATAGTTGTGAATTCAGTCTTGGAAGCGTCGATGATATATACTTGGCCCTACCCTAGGTATTCATCCAATCAATCTGACTAATAGTCATGCGCATCATTTAGGGCCTAGACCCACTAAACGTTCAACTCCCTTTATCCTCCACCTCCATCCCAGCCAAGCCTCCTACTCGTTGGGAAAGCCGTCACCATGGCGCCCCCCTCGCGGATAGTCTCCTGCCACCTCTGCAGGACACGCAAGCTCCGCTGCAACCGCCAGTTCCCGTGCTCCAACTGCATCAGCCGAGGAGTTCCGTGTCCTCCCCCGCAGCGCCGCGCCGCCGCCGCCGCACGGCAGCAAGAGCCAGCGCCGTCGGTGGCCTCGACGCCCGTCAGCCAGGATGAGGCCATCCTCAGCCGTCTGGACAGGCTCGAGGCGCTTCTCACGTCTGTCGCCAACGCGACCGTCGGCGTGAGCGATTCGTCGTCGGGGCCGTCGCCCGTGGCGTTTGCAGAGTCAGGCGGCCAGCAGCAGTTGCCTCCCAAGCTGCAGACCCTTACTGAGGATGCCGTCTTTCTCCAGCGCTCGCTTGCCAAAAGCCACGTAAGATGGACCCGTTCAACTGGGACTGTTTTGACTATTTACCTAGGGTTCGACCCCGATACAAAAGGTCCTTGTCCGCACGCGCCCCCTTGGGCTGCCCCAGTCGCAGCCTGTGGACGACCCGGCATGCATCTGGCTCCCCACCGAGGACGAGGTCCAGCTGCTTGTCGACAAGTACACTGCCGACCTCAACTACTCGAGCCACATCATCCATGGCCCCTCGCTGAGGAGGCTCGTGGGCCAAATCTCGGACGCTCACGTCCCCGCGGACCTGGTCATTCTCCTACTGTCCGTGTTCGCCCTCGTCGCCACCTCGTGGACCGCCACAGACGCCGACATGGTGTACCTGTTCCCCAGCATGGCCGAGGCGCAGGCGCAGGCCGAAGCGTGGAGGACGACGGCGTTTGACATGCTCGAGCGGTGCCAGCGCAGCTCGGAGATATCGCTCGAGATCGTGCAGGGGCTCACGCTGCTCAGCCTCACCATGCTGGGGTTTGAGGGCATCACGTCGCACGTCACGGTGACCCTGGCCAGGGCGATAGCCACAGGCAGGCAGCTGGGCCTGCACCGCCTCGACCAGCGCGACGACGCCGGCTCCGGGGAGCGCTGCGTCATGACGGGGGTGAGAGCCGAGGTCGGCCGGAGGCTCTGGTGGCATCTCGCTACTACGGATTGGTACAGTCACGTATTCCCAGCGGGAGTTTAAACTAATTGCAATCTAGGATGCTGGCTACTGGGCCGGGGCTGCAGAGGGGGACGTATTCCATCAACCTGCACCACATGGCAGTCAGGAAGCCCCTGAACATTGACGACGACGACATTGCGGATGAGCGGGATCCGGTGGCCCGACCGATGCACCACCCAACGTCCATGTCCTACTTTCTCGAGCGACTCCGATTCGCCGAGAAGATGAAGGCGATCATCGACAGGGCTCCCCTCGTCGGGTTCGACTCCTCCTGCATACCGTACGGACAGGTGCTAGAGATGGACGCCGTAATCGCAAACTTTCTACGAGAGACCCCCCGCTTCTTCTCTACAGACGACCCCAGCGCGCCGTCCTACCCGGACATGGCAGTCCAGCGACACCTGCTCATCTCGCTCGTCCACGGCCAGCGCTGCCGCCTGCACATGCACCACTTTGCCCGCAGCGCGGCGGAGCCGGCGTACGAGCACTCGCGGAGGGTCGCCCTCGAGAGCGCGCGGCTCATCGTCGAAGCCGAGGCCGGGTCCAGGACGTCGGACGATGGCCTCGCCCCCGCGCAGTTCAGGATCGGCACCGTCCTGGGGGGGTACTTCTCCGCCGCGGCCATCCTGGTGATGGACCTGTGCCTGGCCACGCGCCGGGACGAGGTGGCGGTCAAGCAGCGCGAGGTGCGGCGGGTGTGGCGCGTCCTGCAGGAGACGGCGGCGCAGGCGTCGGTCGTGAGGGGGGGGGTGCGCGTCATGGAGGCCATGATGAGGAAGCACGGCGTGTGGTTCGGACATGAGGACGGAAGTCCCGGCCAGGAAGAACCTGCGGCGCCACTGGAGAGTGAGCCGGTCGGGAATCCAATGGATGCAGAGCTCGACGGGATCGACTGGGACGGACTCAGCTGGGTGGTGGACATGGCGTTTCTATAGTGGATCTGGCATCAGATCCGTGATCTCGGTAGACCCATGTCGGGTCCACTTGACCCCCGAACGCCGTGAATGTCGGCTCCGGTCCGCCGATCCACGTCCCGATGGGGTCTAGCCTCCATGGACCCGCGGACTTTCTCAGCGGAGCTGTGCGTGATGCTCCGTGTCTGCTACTTAAGAGTCAATGGATCTGGGGATGATCAGAATTTACCATTCATCTCGTTCTCTTCTTTTGTGTATACTTCACGATATGATTTAACTGAAACTTAGGTTAGGTTGGTCACTCAAAGTCTGTTTGAATCCTACTGACCAATCACAATAGACTCTCCTTCCCTTCAACTTCACTTCAACAATGGCCTCCAAACTCGAACCCGTCCACCCCACGACGATGCCTCACTGGCGCCTCGTCGTCGACCAGGCCGGCATCACCCCCCAGGTGGCCTCCCACGCGTACGCCGGCTCCGGCACCGTCGACTCGCCCTACATCGTGCAGTGGATCCCCGACGACCCGCGCAACCCCATGGAGTTTGCCACCTCCCGCAAGTGGTTCATCACCATGTCCTCCGCCGTGGCTACCCTGGCCGTGGCCCTCGTGTCGTCCGCGTATACGGGCGGCGTTGCGGACATTATCCAAGAGTTCAACATCAGCAAGGAGGTGTCTATCCTGGGCGTTTCTGTGTTTGTCATCGGGTTCGCCGTCGGACCGCTGATATGGGCGCCGTTCAGCGAGATATTTGGCCGCCAGGTTATATTCATCGGGACGTATACCGGCCTGACGGTGTTCAACGTCGCGTGCGCTGTTGCCCCGAACGCGGCATCGCTCATCACATTTCGGTTCCTCGCGGGCGCCTTTGGATCTAGTCCCTTGACCAACGCGGGGGGCACAATCGCCGACATGTTTCCCGCTTCGCAGAGGGGCCTCGCGATGGCCCTGTTTGCTGCGGCGCCGTTCCTGGGTCCTGTCCTGGGCCCCGTCTGCGGCGGGTTCCTGGGCATGGACGCCGGCTGGCGGTGGGTAATGGGTCTCCTGGCTATCCTGTCGGGGGTTCTTCTCATCTTTGGAGCCCTCCTCATACCGGAGACGTATGGGCCCACGCTACTGAGGAAAAGGGCCGCGAAGCTGTCAAGGACCACGGGCAAGGTGTACGTCAGCGCCATCGACCACAAGCAGGGGACTCCTACGCTGGGCGCGTCGCTAAAGACTGCGATGCTGCGGCCGTGGATCCTGCTGTTCAAGGAACCGATCGTGCTCCTGCTATCTATATACATGGCCATCATATACGGCACGCTGTACATGTTCTTTGCGGCCTTTCCGATAGTGTACCAGCAGGGTCGCGGGTGGAACCAGGGCATCAGCGGT
Source organism: Fusarium albidum (assembly GCA_013618265.1). NCBI lineage: Eukaryota > Fungi > Ascomycota > Sordariomycetes > Hypocreales > Nectriaceae > Fusarium > Fusarium albidum. Next base: position 10,474 of record JABFEP010000665.1, read on the forward strand.
CTTGCCTTCCTCGGTATAATGGTGGGCATGATAATGGCCGTCGTGTACACCATCCCCGACAACAAGAGGTTCATCCGAGCCGAGGACAGCAACGGTGGATTCGCACCCCCTGAAGCTCGCCTGCCCCCCGCCATCGTCGGCTCCTTCGCCATCCCCCTCGGGCTCTTCTGGTTCGCGTGGACAAACTACCCTTCTATCCACTGGATCGTGAGCATCCTCGCGGGTGTTCCATTCGGGTTCGGCATGGTCCTCGTGTTTCTGAGCGTCATGAACTACCTCATCGACGCGTATACCGTCTTTGCGGCGTCTGTCCTCGCCGCGAATTCTATTTTACGTTCCTGCTTCGGCGCGGCATTTCCCCTCTTCACGGCGCAGATGTACGAGAACCTCGGCATCCACTGGGCGTCGTCGGTCCCGGCATTTCTAGCCTTGGCGTGCCTCCCGTTCCCGTTCCTGCTGTACAGGTACGGCCCCAGGATCAGAGCCCACTGCAGATTCGCCGCAGAGTCGGACGCCTTTATGAAGACGCTGAGGACGGGTGGCGAGCAGGGTGGGGAGACCACAGAGGTCGACAACGAGGATGACCTCACGGTTGTGGATGAGCCCGTGTATGCTCGGTCTAGGGCGTCGTACGACGGGAATCCGTACTCCATCGACCGTGTACATACAAGGAATTCTTTTTCTTAGATAGTATCTATAGACTCACCCCTCAGCCTGCACGTCTCGTGATACATGTCCCTCAGGATATCAGCCATCCTCTTGAGATCCGCCGCTAGTATCAGACCCCCGCACAGGAAGCTCTTGCGGCACGTGAGCCACGTCCCGCCGTGGCGGCGGTGGAACGCGAGACGGTGGACGACGCCCGCGCAGATGCTCATCTCCTTCGCGGCGAGGGCGTTGGCCTCGGGAGGTACAGGGTCGTCGCCCCGGTGGTGCAGCACGTAGTAGAAGATGGGGCGGAGGGTGTACTCGCGCCAGAGGGCGGCTCGGCCCTGCAGCGCGGCGGCGAATTCTTCCTCTGGGGGAGTGTCGTCGTCGAACTGGACCATTTCCGGGAGGTGGCAGTGCCTGGATCTTAGCGGTTGTGCATAGAGCACCTTGGGTATACTCACCACTGGGTGATTTGCTGCTCGCATTCGTGGTACTGGCGTATCACCTGCAGGGGGTTCCTCATCCAGTAGTCCTCTCCCTGGCGGTACAGCACGTTCAGGGTCTCGTCGATGGTGCGGCGGGTGGATATCTCGGAGAGGTAGTAGCACCATCCTCGCTCGTCGACCTGGCGCTGCTCGTCGGGGTCTGTCGTGGGTGATTCCTGGATCTCTGGCGGAGACGGGAAGGGGTGGGGGTAGGAGTATGTTTCGAGGGCACTTGGTTTGAGGCCCAGTTCAAAGACAAGTTCACTGCCATAGTTAGTAATACTGACTAATTTCAGTTGTAAACTCACCTCTCAGCTCGGAAGCATGACCAGAACAGCCGCTGCTCTAGATGATAGTCTGGGGGATTCTCCCCCCGGAACGCCATCCGGGGCCGCTCCCCCCGCTGCAGGAGACGCGTCTCGAGGCGGGAGCACGCCTGCTGGACGTGGTACCACGCCCTCAGGGGGCGGAGGGCGAACTTTTCGAATATGGTCGCCAGGAAGTAGCACTGGATGTCCTGGATTGCGTTCCCGAGGAGGCCGATCCTCTTCTGCGCCGCGGCGTAGTAGGGTTCTGCCACGTGGTGCTTGTCCGAGGCGATCATGTCCTGGAGGTCCTGGTGGCTCACAGGCACGGGGTACGAGCCTGGACTTTTCCATTTCTCAGTGCATGCGGCTAATGCACATGATAGGAGCTGAGAAGTATAAGTATATGGACAAGAGACAGAAAGTGACTGACTTGCCACTAGACATGATGATGAATCCCATCCGAGACCGTGCTCCTCTACGGAACGAGCAAGTCGCATGAGGTTGTTTCCGTCTAGGACAGGGTTCCGAGGATGCACTAGTGCGAGAAACTTGCGGCAGAGGGGAACATATGAATCTTCGCTCATCCCTCGGTTCCCCTGCAAAACACACTCTGTATAGTCAGAGCTCAGAGGGAACGAGTCGATTTCGAGAGCATGTCCCGGGACGACGCTCCTGAGTGCCGGCCACCGCAGCAGAGACTCGCACCGGAGCGTCTCGAAAGGGACCCTCTCTCGTCGGTCCTCGTATCTCGACGATGTATTCGGTGTGAACCTCGTCCACGGACTCGTCACCAGAGCATCTTGGTTCTTCTCTGATATTTCACCCCTCTGGAGCATATCCCTGATCTCCTCCAGACGGTCCATCAGGTGCTGATTCGTGACTGCCCTGTCACACTCGTCGTCCTCCTGCCCCCCCTCGCCGTACACGCACCTTGCGCCCTGCCGCACGCAGTAGCCGCACCTCGGCCGCGCATTGTCGCACCGCGTCTTGCGCACGCGGCAGAACTGGCATGCCGTCACGGCCCTCTTCCTCCGGGTAAAGTCCGACGTGGTGAGACGCCGGCGCTTGTCCTCCCGGGTGTCGTCGTCTGTGCTGGCTGCGGGGGATGGGCATGTCTCTGGGGTGCGGTGCAGAGGAGCGCGGAGGTTGAATGATGACATTTTGATGGGCGGGGAAGGACGGAGAGACGGGGAAGGACGGATAAAAGTGTTTATAGACTAGAGTGACGGGGAGACGGAAATCGGGGGGAGACGGATTATTATGGACTAGCCGAGCACGCCATGACGGTGGCTATTGCGTGATTGCACCCTTCAGCTCCCCCTCGATAGTGTACATGCTCTTCGGCCACCACCTCTCCCCGTCGACCCATCCCCGTCTGCACATGAACGAGACGACCCTGCCCAGCTCCCAGTTCCCAATCTCGCCGAGCCACCACACGCCGTCGAGCAGCAGCACGAGCACGAGCCAGTGCGCAAAAATGTCCATGGCCAGATGGTGCGTGGGACTAGACAGCTGCCACTCGTGGTCGTCCACGGGCATTTCATGCAGCATTTCTTGTACTAGCCGCAGATACTCTGCCGGCACGCGGTTGAGGAAGCTCGTTATGATCCTCCGCAGGGGCCTCGACAGGGTCGTCGCGGAGGTGACCCGTGCGAGGTAGTTCCTCAGCCATGGGGACACCTCTGAGAGTCTGCTCAGGGGGGGGAAGCTGGCGTCGAAGGAGGACCGGTGGAGGGACGAGCGGGAGGAGTCTGCGCCGCGGTGGAAGACCTCGTCCATGATGTTGCTGAGGACTTGTAAGGATACGAAGCAGGCCTGCAGTTCTAGGTTCTGCGATGATCCGTCGTCGATGATGAACGCCCTGGAGCGGAGGTTGTCGAGTGCAGGAGCAAAAGTAGCAGAGAGGATGGGCATGAACAAAGTCCTGGTCTGCTCTGTAGGTCCATCCTCGCCGAGGACGATCTCGCCATCCTGCAGGGGGGACCCGAGAGACATGTTCTCTTCTCTGGGACTACCAGGCGGTGCGTTCAAGAGTCCCGTGTACGCCAGATGAGCTGCTCGTATGAGAGAAATCCACTGCGACTGGCCAGGCGTGAATTCAGACAGGTTCCTCCGCGCGAGACGGATGCGCACGCAGTGGCTCGCAGACGCGTACAGCACCATCAGCGGCGCGTTCGCCAGGACGTGGTCCAAGCAGTCCGCCACGGGGATATCAGCCTGCGTCTGCCTCAGGGATTCCGTGTGGTGCTCATCCGCGAGGGCCAAGAGGTGTCGCATCTGGTCCTTGTCTGGTGCCGGCTGGGCGATCATGTCGTGGCACTTGCACACCGCGGCGAGGGCAAGGATGGAGCTCATGAGGGGTTTGCTGCAGAACGCGAGATTCGGGAACCCAACCTTCAGGGCGTACAGGTCCTGGCCGTCAAAGGCGATGGCGCGGGCCGTGTGCGAGAGGTAGTGGCTCAGCAGCTCGAGCTCGGTCGAGCTGAGGGACTGCGTCCTCGCCTGGAGGAGCTCGAGGTCCACGGAGCGCGGCGATATCCCCGGGGACACGGCGCTGGACGTGTAGTTTGGGCTCGGGATGGTGAGGCTCTGGACCTGCTGCCAGAGGGTGTCTGGCAGGGGGTACTCGCAAGGAGCGTTGCGCTCCACGCACCGTGAGCATCGCGGCGTGCGCTCGTCGCACTGTCAATGTCAGAGGGGATGTGTCAAGAGTAGAAGAGGGTAGTGTACCTTTTTTCGTCGCTGCTTGCATCTCATGCAGCCGTGCCTCGACTTTGTGTGAGTCCTCCGCGATCTAAAGTGCTTGCGGGTCTGTTCTGGGTCCGACATTGTCAGCTGTTGAAGGACAATAGTAACAGGCTGGTTAAGCTTATATATCGTCAATTGAGCTCAGCCTCGATCGTGGATTTGGAATTGCTGCACTAGTGACTCATGCTGCGCGCTACTTGCTCAGCCACAGATGACGGCGTGGGCTGATTGGTGGACGTCTCAAGTCATGTCGAATTCCAAATCTTGGGCATGAGATTGGGGGTTTACGTCACTGCTGTGATGGAGGGTTGGATTAATTCAGCCTTGTCGGTATTGTGTCATGGCTTGTCATGGTACTTTACTAGCAAAGCTGAAGAGAAGGTGTGAGCAACGGTTGGGGTTTACATGTGTGGCTGAGATACGCTCTAGGCACTGGTCGGCGAGGTTTCTCTCTCATTGGATCAATATACGTTAGGTATATCTGTTGCGTAAGATTGGCTAAATCAGTGAGTTGATTCAATACCAATTAAGGGTCTGGGAGGAGATGACTTGCATCAACATGAAGGCCTTATCCGTCACTCGCTGGCGGCGAGAGCACCATGCCAGTGTGTCAAGTGTGTCCTCAAGACCTGTCAGAGTTGACGACGTCGAGTTGCCTTTGGGTCTTCGTAATTAATAGGTCGTGATGCTCTAGAGGCAGAAGCCGACGTGTTGTGGTTGATGACAGCTGAGGAC
>JABFEP010000668.1:0-22328 GCA_013618265.1 Fusarium albidum
TATAATAGTATCCTATATCTAAGAGGGTAAAAGAAATTGTAACGATTGTATTCCCAAGGGATAAACCGTAGGTTTATGTTGGCAGATAGATCAGGGTGTTACTGGGCAAAGAGGGTCTGGGTGTCACGTTTAGTAATGTGCTCAAGAGGCTTGAGTGTAACCAAGTTGCAAGTGTGCGCAAGTGATTGCGTAGAATGTATGCGTGTTGATAGCTGAGGTATCTAGAATCTAAGGAAGGTGACCGGAGGTCTTATATACTCGGGGGCGCTCTCTAGGGCTCATGAGAGGAAGTGAAGTGTTCGCCAGTGAGTAGGAGCTGTTCGCTGGTGACCGGGTCCTGTTAACCAGTGATCTGAGGTGTTCACCAGTGAACAGAGCTGTCGGTAAGTGAACATGACTTCTTGGCGGGTGTATGGAACTGGTGATTGGCGGGGGGTGAGGGAATTTACGGGGGGCGCGTGACGCAGACGTCCTTCCGTATGCAGGCCGATATATGGGTCGTGACAGGCGGCTATATATTTATCACGGCCTGTATTCACAGCTAGTCGATAAACTAGCTGAAGCCGGTCGTAGCGAAAATCTTCTACTAGAAGGGACCTATGCTAATATCGATAAGGGCCTCGTTTATAATAGAGATCTTAGCCTCGTATATAGGATCTGACCCAGGCTGGACCTGGGTCGTGTCTGCCGTGGTAGTCTATGTGTCCACCGCTAACCTACTTATCCGGTCCGGGTCCCGACATAGTCCTCTTAATAGCGGGGTTAATGCTAGGGGCGTTATGCGACATGGTAACGGTTGGAGTGTGGGGGATAGTCCAAGGGACGATGATGTTATGGAAGCTGCACTCGAGACGGACGGCAATTTATATGCTTAGCGGAAACCATGTCAAGAGCGTGCGGGAAGCGCCAAAGCGTTGGGTATCTTGCAGCATCTCATGGAGGTTAAGCTCTGTTGGTGCATCGCTTATCATGATTCATTGTGAACCCCGCGTTCTATCTGCAGGACGGCTATCAGACGGGGATTCATCATCTATACAAGGGCACTCCTTCGGGTGACAGAACCGCCCGGGGAAGCTGGACATGCGGCGTCGGCTGGTTTTCACTCGTTGCAAGTCCTGGGTGGTGTCTACTGGGTGGCCCAGCGGTGCAAGAGTATCTTGACGTGCAGGGTAGGAATCCCATAGTCTATGAGTTGCCACCTTTCACAACAGAAACCACTGGTCGGCCAGTAGTAGCCGAGATTGCTTGAGGGCCACGCCGACCGTTGGCTGCCCAACCTTGTGTTTCCCGTTAGAGCTCTCTCTCGGCCTGACTCTTCGGGATGCAGGTGCCGCGAAGTCTGACTCGGGGTGAGTCATATGCTAATAAACCTCAAGGGAAAAAGCTAGGAGCGCTGCGTTTATATTACTGTGGCTTCTCCGCCCTCTCCTCTTCCTATCTATAGATAATCCACTTCCCGGTGCTTCTCCGCCGTCACGAATATTGAGCGTGACTGAAACCTGGAGGCCGGGTAACCGGCAAAGATGCCGGACTCGGGGAATGACTCAGGCCGGCGCTCAGTCCACTAATAAGAGTGGACTCTTCCTCTCCTTGGACCCGCAACTCACATCTGGTCATACCGAAATACATAAAGGGGTCACCAGAGTCTGTTATTTAGTGTCAACCGAAGCCCACGGAATCATACATGGCACAATGGCCTCTCACGGCTTTTTGCAGTATCTAAAGCTAAAGATCATCGTCTCATTGATCCGTCTCCTCAACTATCTCGGCACACGCTCCCACCTGCAGCCCTCGGCAGCGTGCATCCGCAAACGAGCTCGCATCCCGTCTCGCGACCTGGGACGATTCATCGACGCCTGGATCTACTACCCCCCAAACTATAACAAGGACGAGCCGAGGGGGGTTGTCATCAACTGGCATGGAGGCGGGTATATCCTGCCGAATCTCGGCATGGACCACGCCTTTTGCGAGAGAATCGCCCGAGAGAGCAACCTCCTAGTGCTCGATGCCGACTACCGCAAGGGACCCGAACATCCCTTTCCCGGGGCTGTTGAAGATGCCCAAGATACACTACGATGGGTTGAGGGCCAGCCACGCGTCTTTGACCCTGACCGCATTGCTCTATCTGGATTTAGTTCTGGTGCCAACCTGGCACTGATTGCATCCTCCGAACTGAGACGGGATTTCAGCTATCTCAATATCAAGGCCGTGTTTCCATTCTACCCGGGCGTCGACTTTACTATTGCTCCCGAGGAAAAGATCGTCCCGGAACCCATTCGACCGCTGCCCGTCGGCTTTCAGCACCTCTTCACAGACAGCTACATCCCCCGGCTCGAGGATCGAAAGTCGCCTCGGGCATCCCCGATATACGCTGAACCATCATCCTTCCCGGCACGCATTCTCCTCTTTGTCTGCTCTGGAGATGTCTTGGCTCCTGAGACGGAGGCTTTTGGGAAGAAGCTCGAGGAGGCTGGCTGTGGTGTTGAGCTTGTGAGAGTCGAAGGAGCTGCTCATGGATTTGACAAGACGATTAATCCTCGCACCTTCAAGGAGAAAGCAACAGAAATGGCATACTCAAAGGTGATTGAGAATCTAAACAGGGTCATGTAGGTGAGAGCGGGTTTTGACAGTTGACATTCGATAAGAACGAGAAATATCCATGACAGCTAGTTGCTACATAATAAAAATGCATAAGGGCTAGCTGGCTGAGCCACTAGCAAGTATAGCTAGGAGAGCCAGGTCAACCGTATAGCCGGCAGACGGTGAGGTGACGGTGATGAGATCTCCATAACGTGGTATCTCTGGTGCCTTGGTGATACACCCTTGAGCGTCGTTTACTATGGTTGGGATCGAGGCATTTAGCTTGAAGCCCGTCTCGGTTGCAAGGTCCATGACGCGGATCTGCCTGCTGTTAGTATATGTCGATCATGGGAGTGGGAATGCACAACTCTTTAACGAATATATTGCGGTATAACTAGGTTCAGTGTGCTAGTTGGAATATGTATTGCTTAGAGGAAGATGCCGTTCACGGTCCAGGCGCAGGTGCGGGGAATATGCGCAACCACGTTGCATGACGTAGGTCACTCTGATATGCCAGCCCTGTGCTTTGCTCTCTTTTTGCCGTCTGCTTATTTAGATTGTATCCGCTCTAGTTAGCGTACTGTCTCAATCCAACTCATGTCATCGTACGGCTTCTAGCCCATATGCTCCCAGGCTCGGGCTGCTATTAAAGTAATATCATTTTCCTTGCTCCGGAACATAAGATCCGAAACTCCATCGCCGATATACGATACGGAACGGTCCTAGTATTAGTGTTAGATCTTGGCGAGGTGCTGGATTTACAGGAAGAGGGCTGTCTACCAGTCCAAGCGTCAACTTAATGACACCATCAGTCCAGTCTGAGTTATAAACCTTGCTAGGCGGCTAGTCGTGTACCGCTTGGAGAATGTTCTCGGCAACGACGGCAGCTTGACGCATTGTATAACGGGCGTTGGGATTTGGGAGTTTGGTGTCTGCCACATCGCCGCAGGCATACACGTTGGGCAGCTGAACATCTGCCACTTGCAAGGTGTCCTTGACAAGAATATAACCAGTCAATGAAACCAGGCCAGGGGAGAGGGCAGCTACGAAATCCGAGGCAGACTCTTGTCCTACATAGTTAATCTTAGATAGAGTCAGTGCATATCCAGTAGCATGGAATGTTTTGACTTGCAACGCAGTCAACCATAATAACCCTACCCGACGACAATATCACGGTTCCTACTTTAGGATGCTACTTAAATACTAGCCTGCATTGCACGTGTCCTTTCCATGCCCTCATTCCTACTCGGCTCGTTAACCCGGGACGGCAGTCTATCTTTTACTGCAGATCCGGTGGCAATAACGAGGAAGTCGTAGGGTATATTCTCGCCAGTGTCTTGGAGACTGACAGTCTTCCGGTCCATGCTGGCAGCCTTGTCTGCGATCCAACGAATGGAGCCCTCGGGAGCACCAGCTACATACCCGCCGTAGGGAATAAATACCTTTTCTTCGTGGCCCTTAACGACGCAGAACCGTGGCAGCAGCCGCGTGAAATAAAAGTGCGAGTGCGGCTCGATAACGACGACGCGGTAGGGACTCTCTAGTAGTAGACGCTAGCTGATGCGGCGTGCGGCGTGGTACCCTATAAAGGATGCACCGACGATGACAATGTTATGTGTCCTCTCGGACGCGGCGCCGGACTATTATACTTAGCGACGGACGAGAGCGGCTCTAAGGGCGTGGCTCGACTCGCTCTAGATTATAGGTACGATAGCCCCGATAAGCTTTGCGACGAGGAGGGTTTTACTAAATATATTAAAAGTAGATTAATAAGCGGTAAAGAGGTTGCTAGATAGCTACGAGTATTTAATATATTTAGGTAGTGTTAACTAGCGTACACTCTCGAAAACGCTGCAAACGTGGACAGCCCAATGGACCCAACTCGTAGCCAAAACATTGGTCTCCGAGATGCGCTCGTTAGACCCGACTATTCGCGAATCACTGCAGGTGTTTTTCGATGTCACCTTGTGCCGTACCCCTGAGCAGCGTCGCAGGCGAAATTGGCTCGACCTGGTCAAGCTACTAGGTCACGATTTGTGAGTACATATTGAATATTTCAGTGAAAGGGAAACTGACAGCCTACCAAGATGGCAACCCCATCATGGTCACAGTCTGGACGGTGAGAGTCAGCAGTTTACACTGACTTCTTGGGATGCTACGCCGGAAGACATCAAAGATCCGCAGAAGCTTCGAGCTGTGACAATGAAGATACTTAACTCTATCCACACAACTGGGGCCAACTTCAACTCCCTGCGACAAATTCTTGACCCTTCCAAGTGGCCGGAGGAGATTCCGGCCGAGAAATACCTAAGTATCGTTATAGAAGGATTGAATCGGTTCAGGTAGCCTCGACAGCCGGGTGGATTTGCCACATTGTGCTAATTACTGCTCAAGTGCCCCGTCGATGGTAAAGGACGATGGCATGATGGCAGAAGTGAAACATGATTGTCTTGCCGTATGCCGTCCACTCTATGGGTATTATTAACTTTGAATGGCCTTAATCATTAACAATTGATCTAGGTTCTGCAAATGCTCTATCAGTTTACCAAGTTTGATTATAGAATCCGAGTTCATGTCTCGAGATGTCTCGAAAAACGAGCCACCGATTCACCCTGTGAGTCTTGTGCAAGATTGGCCGCTTCCGAAATCGCATTTTGCTACACGCTGGGATTCGGTGTTCCCTCTGACGAGAAACTCGCTCGTCACTGGCTGGAGAGATCAAGTCTCTCTTTCGTGGACCTTCAGGAACGACTCGAGTACTTGAAGAAGTCTACTCCAGAGGAATATGATACCTTGCGTAGCATAGGTCCCGTGAGACTCGACTTTTTTGAAGCTCAGGTTATCGAAAGGTACGGTCACGATCACCTTGATACGGCTGAGCACTGTCTGGTTCGAGAAATCAGCGACTTTGAGAGGGCACTCGGATCCGGCCATTGGCAGACTATTCAACTAAAAACCGAGCTTATCAAGCTTCACATATTCTTTGCACCAGAGCGATGATAATCCTGGCGAACTCTTATATGGAACAATACCAATGGAAAGAGGCCGCGGACATCTTATCGACCGCAAAAGCAGCAGCAATCAAGGAACTTGGATCGGAACATTTGCTGCCTCTGAGGGCTCGCGGATTGCTGGCCAAAGTCTTGCTAAAACAAGGGAAGTACCAGGAAGCTGAGATTGAACTTGACTTCATCTCTGAGGTTGCCAAGACCAACGATATCGCCCGCGATTACTACAGGACAGAAGCAGCTTTGCAGCACTGTGAACTGCCTGAAAAGCAAGGCAGGTTCGACAGGGCTGAGGAAGCGAGATCATGGCATGCCAATGATGGCAAGACATCACGCAGACTTGCCAAGCTCACGGACAATCACAACACCGGCTGGTATGCCTTTAGACGGGGAGAATTCTCACTGGCAGAGGAGATCCTTGTTGAAGTGAAGAGACAGGCCGACAGTCTACAAGATATACTCCAGGCGCCGGAGAGTGGCGAAGTTTTGAATGCCTCTATGATGGCTCAACGAAATTTGGCTTTGGCAATTCGCAACCAAGGTCGACTAGAGCAAGCCGAGGCTCTACAGCGGGATTTGAGGGTAAGAAGGGAGAGGAATGATGATGCTCAACCCAGCTTGGAGACTCTCAACGTCATTTACGATCTCGCCCGAACTCTTCAGATGCAGAACAAATGGGATGAGGCGGAGGTCCTACAGTTGAAGTTGAAAGAGGAGCGAAGGATCTTGCTTGGGGCAAACCACGAAGACACTTTGCTGTGTAACCGGCGGCTATATGAGTTATACATGGCACAAGGGAAATTTGAGGAGGCTGAGAATGAGATGGTCATCATTCCAATTGCTGACATGGAGCAAGAGAGGGAGAATCCCGGAGTCGGCATACAGGACCCTCAAACTGGTGGCCATGACGCTCCACAGTCTTTGCCAGACCTTGTCATGCCGCCTGGGACCTGTCTCCGCATACTTTCGGAGGAGGAACAGATCCAAATTGCCATCGAGAAGTCACTTCAGACATCAACTTGGGAGTCGGAGGATGAGGTGGAAGATGACGAGAACGATGATGATCTTGAAAGGGCCATTGCAATTTCCTTGGAGGAGTAAGTAGCAGAGGTGGAATAGCTTTGCCATAGCTTGTTCTGCGTTTAGGGGGCATCGAAGAGAATATCAGTCGACTTGCGTGCTTGGTGCATTATATCACCTAATCTGGAGCCAGTTGCACTAAGTTATCTTTGCAGTAGAGTATTCCAGGGCCGATAGCTTGTCATGGCGTCGATCGAGCTGATAAAGAACGTCTTGCAAGTCTTTCAGCCACGTGAATTGTAAAGTTTTCCCTCTTATTGCGCCTGATAATATATATACCAAAATTCAAAATAAATAACCCTAACTACGCGAGTCGAAACTTGATGTACGGAATGTGATGGTCAGGCCATTCAATCTCCTCTGGCCCATACTTGCAACTGTAAAACTGGGGATAGTAGAAAGTCTTCGTAAATCCAGAGAGGACAAAGTTTGACTTGGCCTGCTTGGTGCATGGCACATCCAGCTCGAGCTCGCTCCAGCGTCTGTAGCTGACCACGCCCGAGTCGAAGTCGAAGTCGTCGCCCTTGATAGGACATGCTTCGAGGACCGTTTTCAACTCATCGATTGCTGCCGTCAAGTCGCCAAGTGGTCCATCGAATTCCGTCTTGAACAAGGTCTGAATCTCAGCCAGGCCTGATCGCAGCTTGCCTGAGGAATCCGCCTTGAGCTCTTTCTGGAAGGCGCTGGACGAGAAGGAAATGACTTCCTTGACCAGTGCCGATGTGTCATCCGCGAGGGCTTCGTATCCAGTGACGACACGGGTGACGGTGGCAATCATGGCTTCGAGATCTTTAACCGCTGCAGGTAGTTCCTGGGCAATGGGAATGGATTGGATCATGTCTTCGACCTTTGTGAGGGACCCGCTGGTGACCAAGTCGACGAAGAAGCTGGAATCGGGGATCCTCTTTGACTCCGCAATGGCCTCCTTGACTCGCTCGATCATCTTGGGGACGGTGTTGGCTGCGACGTCGGCGGGTGTCTTGATCTTTTGCAAATTTTGCACCGCAGTGGTGGCTTGAGCAACTGTAGAGAGTCAGTGGGTTTTCATCATGCCCATGGTTGGGAGAGGCATACCTTTCTTGACGAAAGCGGAAACTCCGGGACCGGCGCACAGCTTGTTCTGGCAAACCCTCTTCTGGATCGTCTGAACCTTGCCAGGAACGGTGGCAGCAGGCGTTGCAAGGCTCTTAGCCGCACCTTGAATACCCAGCACGGCCTTCTTCATGCTCTCAAAGTTCTTGATCCAGTCGAGAAACATCTTACCAACCTGCAGGGCCATCTGCTGCCCAGTGTCGGTGACATATCTTTTGAAAAAGCTGAAGATGGCCACCGGATTGCAGGTGATGCCCGTGACGCATGGGGAGACGGCCACGAGCAGCTCTGCATAGGTGGCGATGTCGATCTGTCTGCTGTGAGAAACTGCTTCCATATACTAGAACTGGAATACCATACCTCCTTTGCACGGAGAACCACCCAGCCGTCGCCGGGGGTGAGCTCATTGGCGATGACCTCGGCCCTGTTGTCCTTGACACCCAGCTTCTTATCCAGGATGCACTGCACGTGTCAGCTGTAAACCATGCTGTGCCTGAAAGTAGACTGACCTTTTGCAACCGGATAATCTCAGTCACCAGTGTCTGGTCGACATTCAACAGACCGCCGATGGTCGAGACGCCCTGGAAGAGCCCGGCCTTGATCATGCTGAATGCCTTGGGCACGCAACTACAGAATGCGCCAGACTTGTCGATAAACTGGCTCCCGATACTGCCCACGCTGTCACGTACCGCTTGGCAGAGGCTACGCTTTTCCGTAATGACAGTGATGCCGCATGGGACGTTGACCACCTTCTCAACCGTGCCTGCACAGGTTAGATGGTGTAGGGGAAGTAAGGGGCAGTCATACCGGGAAAACAGGTCGACCCATCACACAGCTTGAACGGGTCGCTCCATGTCGGGCACGGGTACTTGAAGGCCTTCTTGGTCTTGCAGGGATCGACCTGTTGTCTATATAAGCTATCATGTCCTGTATCAATAGGGGTTTTTGTCATGCTCACCTCGAACAACGTCTTCGGGCAATACTTCAGCTTGGCCTTGACGGGAAAATCGAAGCTTCCTTTGCAGTCGGTGATACCCTGGAGACCGCTGCAGATTTCGTCAACGGTATTCTGCGCCGACGCCAGCTGAGGGAAGACCAAGAGTGGTGCGAGAAGGACCAAAGATGGGTACATGTTGAAGCCGACCTGGATGGGAGAGAGTGTGTGGTGGTTCAAACGGGGTTCAGGATAAGTGTGGGTTATATGGACCTCGATGCTTGCATTTCTTCAGGTCATGGCCACCGGAGTCCGCGTAGAGTGGCAGACCCTTGGTGGCAAAGACTGGCAACGCTAATCAAGACAAGCATATCCTAGACAATCGTTTATATAAGCGGCTGGGCTAGATCGAACGATGATCCTCTTCTTGTTACGGCGTTTAAATTCTCGGTAGCAATGGCAGGGTCGACGGTCTGCGAGTGGTCTGGAGCTGGTTACAGATGCCTCACTGGTATGCGGGTACCTTTGTCTACCGCCACCAGTGCCCTCGCCACCGCTCTCGATGCGCATTAGCAACTGTGATGCTTCCGGAAAAGGCTTACTTTCGCACTCAACAAGGCCCAGATTCGGAAACTCGATCGAGCCCGATCGAAGTCGATCACGCTAATGCCCGACTCATTTAGTTAGCGAAGCCCCCCGTTAGGAAGGGAGCCTGATCGCGGTCGCCCTGGCGGATACACCGGCGTGCTAGTCCATCTGTGTGGGAAACTCAATAGCCTCGCGAGAAATCCCATCCGGAGGTATTATATGTGATGTCCGGGGCACGCGCCTGAGCCTCACGAACCACCGCATTGCTCGTTGAAGGGGCGGCAAGCAAATCACACTAGGTCTTGGCATGTGATGATATCTAGTCTTCAAGTGCCGATCCTGGCTCCTGCATACTTCACAGCTAGAACCTCCACCTAGGGAGTCTGTCTGCTGGAGACTGGAGAGAACCGTGCCCTGGTCGCCACCTGCTACAGGATCGGCGTGTTGAAGTCGTTGAGATACCCAGCCTGTACTTTCTAGTCCAGATGCTTCTTGCACCTTGGACATCTTGCCGAATGTCAATCTCTTCACTGTCCTTGATCCGCGGGCGCAGATGATCCGCCATGCTGGGTGGTCTGGAATGCCTGGGAAAGATACATGTGGCGGCCCAAGGACAATATCTAACAGAGATACCGAAGTCTTGAATCTTTATACCGGCCCTTGACCCCTAACCGAATTTCCTAATTTTCCCGTAACCCGGTTCAGTCCTCCTCCATTCGGCATCCGAGCATCCCGATTACACCTTTAATTTCCGACGCCCAGAATTCCTCAGCTGTATCTGAACCACAGGTCTGTCTCAGAACAACATCATAGACATACAAGATGGCAAAGCAATCCTTCAAATACTGCTGCAGCCTATTTCTCGCCTGCTGGTGAATCTCGTCATCCCCCGGGGCCAGCGGGTCAACAGGTGCATGTTCAATGTCAGCACGCCCATCCGTGGACAACTGCTTTCCAGCCCATACATCCGTCACGCCCAAAGAATGCCAGAATGCACGATGCGGGATATTCTGCGCTGGATAATCATAGTCCTGGAGTGCGTGTCCGCTCAGGTGATATAGTACAGGCTCGACATTCAACAACGACACGCGCTCCTTTTGCCGACTTTGCACGGCTTCCGTCAAGTTCAGGTGCATGTAGACCTTGAGTGCTACGCCGGCAACGAGGTCGGTTCCAAAACCATGACCCCAGCTCAGGTGCCGTAGCTGTGATATGGGAACGTGTGTAGCAAGTGCAAGGAGAGCGGACAGGGCGTCGGTTCGAAGAGCTTTTTCGGGGGCGACAGCGGCTACCACGACGAGCATCTTGACGGCATCGCCTAGGTCGGCATCACCAGTGGAGAAGGACATATCACCTGCTCGTGTTTGCCAGTAGTCGAGATCTTGGTGTGATGGTGATAGCGGATTGTGCAGAGCCGAGTTGGACTCGTATGGGCCAAGGCCAAAATGACGCTCGGGGAAACCAAGAACATCATCAGAGAATAACTTGGTGGACCGAAGAGACTGGACTTTGCGCAACTCGGTTTCCGAAAACTCTTTGATGGTCGCTGAAATCACGCGGCTGCAGTGGGCCAGAGTCGATGGTTGGGAAGGCAGGTCGAGGGCCACGAGGTTAAAATTGTCGCCTGGAGCAGACCTCCTAAGGCTGAGGTGAGATGCAGCAGTCTTCCATGGGACCTTGTGATCTAGATGCATTTTGACAGTTTCCGGTAGAAGTGGGCAGTTGAGAATGATGTGTTACGGACACGATGACCTCGTATCCAAGCCCCTTACCCTGAAGCAGGCTGACTCATCAAGGCAACAGCCCCACTTCGGCTTTACAGGCACCGGCCTCCGATGTATCTCCCGTCCCAAGGACCGAGCATATAACAACGACTTCTGCCTACCCGGTGACCTCATCCTTCAGTTCTCAGCTCTCCCACATCCACATCCGCCTACCATTGACTTCTCAATCAAACCATCACGCCAATCTTGCAACATGACAGGTCGTGGACGAGTCCCAGCTCCCAGTCTGCCCGGGCCAGATGCAACTCTCGAAACCCGCCCCGTTGCTCGAGAACGTGACTTTTCTGTGCGCTCCTTTGGCCCGGGTGCCGCGCCCAACATTCGAGACATTACCCGTCCTCTTGAAGAGTTGGGCCGAGAGTCTGGCCTGACGGGGGAGAGTCCCGAGAAGGATCTTCTGGAACTACTCACCAGCGAACACGACATAGATTGGCGTGAAGACGGCTCCGACACCCAGGATCCAACTTGGGGACCTTGCATCGTGGTCACGGCCTACTCGGAGAAAGCACAACAGAACATCGTCAAAGCCATCTCGACCCTGACCGAGACTGCTCGCCGTTATTTCCTCGCATGTACGGACCCTCAATCTCAACCGTATGCACGGGAAGCATTCAGCCGTCTCAGATTCGATGTCATCGAGGATAAGGAGCTGTTGGAAAATGCCTCAGATGACCGGGTCAGAGAGGAATTCAACGCCCACGTGCGATCCCTGGGTTTGTTTCCCCAAGATCTACGCTTTGAGAAGCTGCGTGCGGAACATCTTCAAGACAATCTCAATCGACCTTCTGGGCCGCGGCGATTCGACGTGTGTATTGTTCTGGATGAGGCTGCAATCGAGAAACTTGCAGCGGTCGGTTTCCCCGATGATCTGGAGGAGGACGCCAGGGTCTTGAGGGATATCTCTGTCAAGATGGTTGACCGTCACTGGAACTACCCTGACAAGGCTGACACTGGACGATCGTATGGCTTCGGACAGGAAAAGAGGTTTTACACCGGGGTGGACATGTGCCCTATCTACGACCTACCGTTCATCTGTGGTGGTCTCTATGAGCATGCCGGGCTTGGTGACATGTTCCCGCTGTTCAAGTATCGGGACCACTAGGGATAGCTTGGGATACTGGCATTGAGAACGGGAAAGATGTTGTGCATGAAATGTATAGAAATGAAAATATACTGAAACCAGGGAGCTGGACTTGGATTATATTGACCCCCCCTAATCCAATCCGTCCAGCTTGACAACCAAAAGACTCTTCTGGTCCTTGAGCAGCTGAACGTCCTTCAGCACCTTGTCGGCCCTCTTCCTCTCGCAGTCATCATTAGACACCAGCTTCTCATGCCAGTACTCCTCCAGACTGTCAATCTGGCCGTCGACAAACGTCTTCGCCTTGGCCACCATGTGGTTCTGATGGTTCCTGATCCACTTGTCCCAGTAGGCGACGATGCCGCTCGACTTTCTCCCCCGCGCCACCCAGGCGTCGTCGGCACGCTCAAACTCGTCGCGGATGATGTTGCATATCTCGACAAAGTTCTTGTTGACCGTGGTCTCCTTCAGGTAGTAGAAGACGTTGAGCGATTGACGG
Organism: Fusarium albidum; assembly: GCA_013618265.1. NCBI lineage: Eukaryota > Fungi > Ascomycota > Sordariomycetes > Hypocreales > Nectriaceae > Fusarium > Fusarium albidum. Next base: position 12,647 of record JABFEP010000668.1, read on the forward strand.
ATCTTCTTGAGCGCCTTGTCCGAGTTTTCACTCGAGACTCTCGTCAAGCTGCCTTTCCAGTACTGTCGATGGTTAGCATAGTTGAAACCCAAGATAAATCATGACTCACGCTCTCCTTGGCGACGTTGATGCCCTCCTCGAGAAACACGAATCGTTCGTAGTTGGAGCTTGTGCCGTGAGCCCACATGATGCGGTCCATGGGCCTCTGGTTCTCTGAATCTGATAATCCGTCCAGCTCCGGGGCATTGTCGATAACCTTTTCGTTCAGCGTCTGCAGGAAGTCGCAGTAGATCTGAGGCAGCCCCGATGCGCTCCCGTCCGGCAACGTGTTGGCCCTGAGATGCTGCAGGAACAGGCCTATTGTCTGCAGCTCGACAATATGCTCACCTGGTACGGTCAGTGAGAGACATGCATGGGAACAAGAGACCACTTACAGCAGTACTTCGGACTCTCGTCCGTCTCCTCTCCCTTGTCGACAATGGTTACCTTGCTCAGGCTCCCTTCGGTGCACGATTTGTGGGGGTCGGTGTTGTAGGCATTCTCCCACCGCTCGTCCTCGTACTCAAAGTCTCCGATGGACGGAAACTCCAGAGACCAGTATGCGTACCGGTTCTCTCGCCCGGTGTCTCTGTTGAGGCATTTGGTGATGCGCTCCTGGCGGCCTCCTCGGCGTTCCAACTTGGCAAACAAGGGATTGGGTGTTGTGTCTTTGAGATGGACTCTGAAGACAGGTTAGTCTGTGTGTAGATAGATGGATGCTATGCACTTACTCATGACGTTTATGCAGAGATCTGTGGATGTGACCATGTGATCCCAGGTGTTTGTCCAGGTGATGGACCTGGTCATCTGACAGCTTGCTATCACGCCTGACTCTTGCTCTGCGCTGAGACGGGGCCCGGTAGGCTGTTGATTCATCCTCACACTTGTAGTCCCCAGTCTTGCACAGGTCGACATCGCAGCTGAGGTCCGGGCAACTCTTGTCAAGCTTGGGACAGAAGAAACTATCTGTGCCAAAGAGTGCCAGGTCACTTGTGTCTTTGAACTTTGGCGTTGTGGGATTCTTATCCGGCCTGTGGACGAGCACGAGCTTGGACGGCTTACCCATGCGTTCACCTGTGGTCTCTTCAGACTTCCAATTGCGGAAGAGGTTGCCAGCTGTTGAAACCATGCCGTAGTAGAGTCCGTCGCTCCCCTGAGACACGCCGTCCTCGTCGTAGCGAATAGTCGCGGGCGCGTAGAGGTCGATGTTGTACTTGGCTCCGAGGATGCTCTGTCGCGCCTCGAGGTCCCCGGCATCACGCTTGAAGGCGCTGGCATCCATGGCGTCGAATTTGAGGCCCACGTTGAAGTCCGGACGCACTGAGATATCCACCGATCCCTTGGACGTCCTGACCTGGCCCTTGAAGTTGCTGTCGACAAGAACGGATGCACCAGAGGGTTTGCCCGCAGTGGACGGGAACGTGCGTCGGATCCAGCCATGGTTGATATCCGGGTCGGATTTGACGGTGAATTCGGTATTAAAGTCACTGCGCATGTTAGCTTCAAGCCCATCAGAGCCAAGACTGCACTAACCCGGTAAACTCGGCGTCGTCGGCCTCGAGTCCGAACCAGATATCGAAGTTGGGCGTGAGCTTGACAAGACCAGGATGGTTGAATGTCATGTCCTCCTTGTCGGTATCCTGCCCCAGCCTGGATAGATACGGCGTGTTGAGTCCGGAGTGGCCGCTGACGGTCAGGTCGACGTCGACCTGGTACCACAGATCGAGGAAGCCGTAGACTTGGTCAAAGTTGAACGGGTAGAGGGTGCCAATCATGGTGAATCCAAACTTGGCCGAGACTTCGCTCTTGCCATCTGTCTTGATGGTCAAGTAGCCCCCGTCGTCACACTTGATCCTATCGTTGAGAAGGACCGATTTGGAAGGCGCTGAGAAATCTGTGTAGTATCGTGTCTCGCGAATGCTTTCAAACTCTGATAATAGTCAGATACTTGCTCTGGGGGACGACGCTTCGACTTACTCCTGGACCATTCGGCGCTATCATCAGAAAAGAATCGCTTGTCGAGGTCATTCTGGCCAACATGTCGAGGATCTAACCCTCGTTTACTGTTTTCATCTGGGCTGGCCGCGACGACTTGATCCCAGTATCCCGGCATGTTTCTAAGATGTGGTCAGTAGGCATCACTCGTCAGGACCAGCATCGCTACTCACGACCAATCGACTCGCATGTAGATCTTCTCATCTGCACGCTTCACGCGCTTGAAATCGTAAGAGAATTCCAGATCCATCACCTGCTTGCTAGCAGGCTTTCTCTCGGCGAGACGACCAGGCAGAGACTGATCTTGGGCTATCGTGAGTGCATGCGCAACAACGTATGTTGCAGGGCCGCAGTTGTCTGGCATGCGGAGGACGGTCCCTTCCAGTCCGCCCTCGAGCATGTCGTCGCAGTTGCTGTCGTCGCCGTCATTGCTGCAGAAGATTCGGACAGACTGAGGTCCCGATGAGGTTATGCCAGAGCAGTCGACAACCTCGACGTGGGAGTTGTCCCGCTTGGAGATGGACGACACGGCATCCTTGGGGCCTGCCACCAAGACGAACCCGAAAGGCGCAAAGGCAGGGTCATTATTACCCGTATCATGAGTAGTCTCGGCGCCGCTGCCACCAAAACCTCCCAGGATCTGCAAGTCGTACTTGATGCTGGAATCCGTGGGCGGCACCTCTGGGAATATAGATTCAAGGGGCACGGGCGTGTAGGGGTCGACGCCGCTCGGGGCGTTGCAGCAGAGACTCTTCTTCCGGCCCGAGTTGGCACAGGTCCATTTCCCATCGCCTCTCTCGTGTCGTGCAAGCTGTATGTCATGACTAGAAGGTGTCAGCATCGCCATGGCAGTCAAGACAGTGGACTTACTTGGCGCAGTTGTTCTGGTCGCATCCCCCCTTTCCAACCCAGTGGCAGTTCTCGAGCTTCTTCTTGCAGCACCACGGCGCCTGGTTGCCGGAAATTGGCGAGCCGCAGGACTGCGTGGCAACCTGGTGCGTTCCCGAGGGGCAGTCTCCGTTGCAGTCACCAACCTCGCACCCTTCGATGAGGTCCTTGAACCGGTCCGACGTGCAGCAGAAGACTTGCTCACCTGATGCACACCATTCTGTCACACTATTAGCATCCAAGGGCTACAGATTGTAAAAGGCCACACTCACTGTCTCCGTTACGGTCATAGACCAGAGTCAACTCTCCCTCGTGGCATTGGCCGTGACAAGCCCTTCCAGGGCCGCCCGACTCACCTCCGCGCCATTGGCATTCGCGCGGAGCACGGTCTCGTGGACAGCATATCTTCTTGCTCTCGCCGTTGCTGCACGTCGAGTCATAGGTATTGATGCCGACTTCCGAGGACGCGCAGTCGTCGCCGCACCCTGTGGCATAGCAATCCTGGCCTATACAAGGTCAGAATTGGTCACGCAATATGGACAGAAACTCACCATTTTCCGAAGACCAGCTTTTGCCATCCCGCTCGGCAATGCTTGGTGACTTGTCCACTCCCTTGGTGACGTCTTTCCCAATCAGGCCAGAAAGCGCCGTGAACTTGTCGTCGTCGAGGTCGATGGCCCAGATCATCAGACCGCCCAGTCCGACCGAGTCGGCCCATTTGACCTTTTGCTGAAACGTCACCTTGTCATCGTACGAGACCCACTGGTCCTCGTCAAAGGTGAAGTAGTTAACTGCCGCCTCTTTGTCGTGGATCTTCTTGACCTTGTGTTTCGCAAGAATGTCCTGGATCTCTGCAACAGCATCAGTAATCATGTCCAGCACACGCACGGGTTCTCACACTTACCAAAGTAGCCGAGGATACCCCCCTCGCTCGTACACGGGCCCTTCTTCGCGGCGCCCTTGAATCGGCATCCAGGCTTGTTGCACGAGGGCTTGGACAGCTGGAATGAGCGGCCGTAGAAGCCGGTGCCGAGGACGACTTTTCCAGGGGGCACCTTGTTGCGCCAGAGGAGCTCAACGCTCTCCTTGATCTCGGTCAGGTTCGTATGGGCCTGGACCACGCTTCCAATGGCACTGTTACGGTCCCAGACGCCTAAGGCTATGTCAGAAGATTTAGACGGTGGCGGAGGAGACAGCTTACCGTGGAGGTCATAGGACATCAAGTTCACCCAGGAAGCCCCAGCCTCAAGCATGGCTGGCACGTCGAACCAGCGAAGGTACCAGTAGCTCGAGGGGATGGTGAATGTCAGTCCGTAACCACCTCGTGGGCTCCGGTCAAAGGTCTTTCGCAGAGTACGGATGAGCTTGACAAAGCTCTTCGTGTCCTGCTCCTTCTTGCCCCCTCGATCAGTGGCACCAGGGTATTCCCTATGCAAGTGGTCAGTTCACTGTCGTACGTACAATGGGGGCTTCGTGTTACCAGTCAAGGTCAATACCGTCAAAGCCATATGTCGTCATGAACGCGACTGCGTTGTTGGCAAACTTTTGACGATTCTCCTCGTTCTTGGAGATCTCGGTGAAGAGCGGCTGGGTGTCGGTGTGGTTGTTGGAGAATGTCCAGCCGCCAATGGCCACCCACACCTCGACGGGGTCTCCGAGGCCGGTCTTCATCGACTTGATGGATGTGATGGCGTCAAAGAGGCTCTCTGGGGTCTGCGAGTCCATGGTGGTGATCTCGAATGTCTTGGGGTCGATGTAGGCAAACGCGAAGTTGACGTGAGTGACGGCGTTGGTGGGAATCTGAGAAGGCTGAAACTTGTGGCACTTTCTTCGAGAACTCCTGTTGACACTATCAGCTTGTTCAGATACGGTTATTGATTGACTCACCAGGCTTCATAGTAGGCGATGACTTTTTCGCGGACAGGATGAGTGCTTTTGCCTGGGGGGACCTTGGGCTTGCCACAGTTGCTCTGGCATTTATCGTTGCAGTAGTCTTCAATGGTGCCACAGAAACCATATCTACAAAAGTTAGCAAAGATCACGACGGTGGTGTCAATGGGTTACATACTCGCTGCAGCAGACGTTGAGAGGACACTTCTCGTGCCCCTTCTTCGCATACTTACCACACTCGGCCTTGGCATTGCAGTTGGAAGTGCATCCTTTACCACAATACGCCGGGCCGTATCCGCATGCGCCAGTCTTGCCGCTGTGGCACGGTCAGCAGTGTTGACGATCAGATGATGGTGGACATACCAGCAAGCTCCATTGGAGCAAGGCTTCTTCTTGTTGCAAGTATACGGGTCGTCTTCTCGTGCAAAGAGGCTCACGTTTCCCGCAGCGTGGCCATCTTGGTCAAAAAAGGAACTGAGGCTGTCATGGTCGAAGCGACTGGCAAGTTGACCATGGCCCTGGAAAGAATAATGAAGGACAAGAATGGAGAGAACAAGGGGGAAGAGAATGAGTAGAGGAAGACGCCACCTGGGGATGGCTTTGACCTCCATGGTTCAATGAGAGAATGACTGGCAATAGAGAGAATGTCTGGTATTGAGGTGTCAGTACAGGGCTTGGGAGTTCATGGCAAATATACCTCACTTGGGCACGGCAGGTGGACGACGTAGTTGCTGCAGACTTGCACTGCACAGCACTATCGAGAGATTCCATCTCATTTCCCCTGAAACGAAAATCCTTCAACACCTCAACCAACATCGAGGGAGGCTATGCGGGATGCCGACTAACGCTGAATCTAGAAATCTCCGAACTGGACCAACATATATTTCGGCCAACAGTCGGTACATCCGCAGTGAATACGAATTGGTGTTGGTTGGTCTGGACGAATTTAATATATCCGCTACTTATTACGGGGCTAGAGTGGCCCTGGACTCGGGGGAGCAGCTGAGCACCCCGCCCTGTTATGCGCTCATCTCAGCCGGGGCTGTGTCTCGTCGACAATCTACCTCGCTGTTAGTCCGGGGTCAATGGAGAATGAAACAACCACATGGATACTGTACCTGGTCAAAGGATGCAAGGATGAAACATGCCGCTATAGTGCTGAGCTCTGATATCCCGAGTGATGTGAAATTATTATTTCGATGCCGAATATAGCGCGACTGGCATTTAATCTTCCTTTACCCTCGTTGATATCTTGAGCTGCCCATCAGTCCCAGCAGTCATTCCCAGTATCATTCCTCAAGATGCGTGCCGTCTGGGGCCTATTCCTTCCCCTGCTCGGCTCAGCCGTGGCTCAGCAATTCACCGACATCTGGTATGACTATGACATCGACGCCTATACCTCCACTTGCAAGAAGGCTCTCAACAAGACCCTCGAGTGCGATTCTCTGCTCGGCTCAGTTCTGTCCGACGACACGGACCCAACTGCAGCCGAGCTGAAGAAGCTCTGCACATCCAAATGCCACTCGTCTCTCATCCAGACCCAGAAGAACATCAACAAGGCTTGCCCTGTCTCTCAGAACAGCGTCACCCTCAAGAACGGAGAGGTACAGACTGCCCAGGACAACATTCACATCTTCCTGGATGCCTACACCAAATCATGCTTGAAAGATCCGTAAGCTTTCCTGGCCTTGCTCCCTTCCTACTCATTACTTACAACATACGCATAGCAAGACGGGCAAGTTTTGCGTTGATGTCATGCGTTCATGGCCCGCGGCTGAGAAGATGACAAGCGCGCAGAACTGCTCCGACTGTGTCTTGGGCGAGCTGCAGGTGGCCCTGGATTCGGATCTGACGTACAACGACAAGATTGCGTCCGAGTTCTCTGCCCTGACAAAGAGCTGTCACAAGACTGGTTTCGACCTCGACGTGCCTACAGCTGTCGCGACTGGCACATCTGGCACTTCGACCACGGCAACCCCCACACAGGACTGCACCTCCAAGTACACGGTGCAGGAAGACGACACGTGCAACGGCATCTGCAAGGCACACAACGTATCCACGTATGCCTTCACCAAGAATAACAAGCTGAACCTGTACTGCGACAATCTACCCAAGCCGGGAACGGTTGTATGCCTGCCAGATGAGTGCGACGTATACACTGTCAAGTCCGACGACACGTGCTGGACCGTCGTCAACATGTTCGACCACTCCTTCAGCATCACCCAGCTCATTTCATGGAATCCCGCCCTCAACGACTTGTGCTCCAACATCAAGCAGCAGACCGACATGCAGATCTGTGTGTCTCCCCCTGGGAAGAGCCATCTGAAGCCATCCGTCACTTCAGGTCCTGATGGTACACCCACAACGCCAGCGTAAGTGCATCTCTCTTGCAAAAGAACAAGGGAGCTAACTCGAGACCCAACAGCCCCCAGCCTACTAATCTCGCCAACGGGACCAATACCCAGTGCGCCCAGTACCACAACGTCACCAAGGGAGATACCTGTGCCGACGTCACCCTTGCCGCAGGCATATCGCTCAAGGACTTTTTCTTCCTCAACCCAAGCGTGGACAAGGACTGCACCAACCTGATCCTCGGAGAAAGCTACTGCATCAGGGCTCTGGGTGACATCGACACCTATTCGGGCTACACGACAACCTTTTCCAAGACCAAGGGCTCAGGCCATTATCCCAATGGAGAGCCGTACATTACCCTGTCCAACACACGTACGAGATCATGGCCGCCTCTTGACCGGGATGCATCCAGCACTCCCACAAGCACCAACAAGCCCAAGCCGGAAAATACCGAGACGCCTCGGGCACCGGGTACTTATGGCCCCGACAAGTGCAGACTCTATTTGGAGTGGCGGGATGACGAGGACGACGAGTTTGCCAAGAGGTGGAACGGCTGTGAGCTGATTGCCGAGCGGTACAGGATTACGGTGAAGGATTTCAAGAAATGGAATCCGAGTCTTGTCAAGGCCGATCCCTGTATCATCTGCAAGGAGGAACGATATTGTGTTGCTCTCAAGTAGCTGTGTTGGTCGATGTCGATGAGTAAACGTGTGCTTTGCCACGGAAGCAACTCGATGTAGCCAGGGGGAAGGACGTCTTTGTTAGGTCTGCTAGCTTTCAACGAGGATGCTTTGAGAACGGGAAAGAATCTTGTAAACTAGATCATGCTCCATTCCCGCCCTTTGAATCTGTCCATCAGTTTGGTATGCCTTTGCAAGGACGTGTTGTGAAGCCAGTCGAGAGTATTCATGCGAAGCCAGGGTTTGCTCTTTGGCTTCCACCACCTGCTCCATCAGGTCACCGCTTCCTTGACCTTTATCATTATCATTCCTTACTGCAGGATATCAGTTGTCTTGGAGACTTCGAGGTCTCAGCTCATATACCCCCAGCCATTGGGTGTCAACAGTCATGAGATCCCACTTGATGAAGCATGCCGTTCTGGGCCATTCATCATCTCTGATTTCGTTCAAGGAGTCCACTTGTCTGATATCCTCATGGACCCGACGGATCAGAAGAGGCTTTACCTGAACCCGGAGATAGACGAATAGACATTTGATATTGTCTTGGATTAAATCGCCGACTTTATGCTCCAACTCTTCCAGTTCAGCTTCCCGTCCATCGGAGCCATTTCCAAGAACCCTGCTTCAAACACATGGTCGGTTACCGGGAGACCTTTGACCTACAGCATGAACGAGCTGGCAACTACCGCATTCTTCCCTATCCATAAGTTCGCAACGGGACCGTTTGAATCTTCAGCCGACTACTTCAAATCCATCTTGGGAGAACACCTTACGCATCTTTGGACCCAGCGGAACTTGTGTGATAACATGCAAGATGCTATCCACAGGTATGTAGCCCGCGACCTCTTTGCCCAACTTGCCAGTAAGCACACCATGGATGATGATGGCGCTTGCAAACTCTTCTGCGACGATTTTCGGCCACAAAACATGCTCGTCGACCCAGCCACTCTCCGTATCACGGCCGTCCTCGATCTCGAGTTCACAAACGCCATGCCCAGCCAGTATGCGTCGGAGCCGCCTAGCCCCTATCGCCCGGCACCTTTCCGGCGGAAACGGGAGACGGGCCATGTACCCCGCGCGGAGGCGCGCGCGCCGAAAAGGTACAAGGCGCGCACGGGCCATTTCGGCCGCGACATTTCGACCGGAACGGGAGGGGGCCGACCAATGAGAATCGTCCGCGACAACCTGGCGAATGCACCACTCGGCATGGTGCCGGACCGTCGGTATGAACCAACTCGGGTACCGCAGACCACCCTGCCAATGCACCACCCCGCCTTGCGGCTGAACCCACCTACAGGAAAACCGAGTCGACGGCACCAGCCCGGTATGATTCCACCGTAGATCAGTGGCCAGCAGCGAAAATAATGTGACAAAGAGGCGAAGACGACGATGCAATCAATGGAAGCGACGGGGCCGCTCGACGATGAACCGAGTTCAATCCTCCTCAGAGGTGCCGTGACGCATATGGAGCAGTTCATTGATCGATGCGCGATGCACCGAATGAATGGAAGGGAAGTGCGACGAGCGATACATGATCGAACCAATTGACCAAGGTGCGAGGAGAGATGAGGAATTGATCGAGGTGCAGTCGACGAATGCGAGGGGCGGCCACGACAGGAAACCAAGTCCAGTGGTGCAGAAAATCAGCCAATATATACACCACCCGCCTTGGTGCCGAACCCTCCGCAGGACCCAAGTCGGGTGGTGCAGACAACCTACCAATGCACCACCATGTCGCCGGACCCTTCGAACGAACCAACCCGTGGCTGCACCACCCGACAGAGTGCTCGACCCATCGAATGAACCAAGTCGGGTACTGCAGACAACCTGCCAATGCA
>JABFEP010000669.1:0-33742 GCA_013618265.1 Fusarium albidum
GAAGTGGGCAGGGAAAAGGGAAGAAAGAGAGATGTTCTACGAGCAGCACTTTCCAAGTCTGACGAGGAAGGGAGAGAGGCTAGATAGAGGTGGTGGGAGGGAAGGAGACGAAGAGCGGAGGTGTGAAAAGACAGGAACCCCCAGTCAGCAGGACGCACCTACTCGAGGTCAGGCCAAGGTGGAGAGCACAGAGGACAGCCAAGCAGCGTGAGTGGTGTAGGTACACTTGTTGCCTACCCACCTAGCGCCTACCTACCCTACCTGGAGGGGAGTTAAAAAGTAGCCCCAGCCCACTGTGATAGCGCGAGAGGGCCCTGTAAGGCCAGTGGAGAGGGTAGGTACCTATCAATGCCAGCCTGCAGACCTGGAGCTCCAGCTGAGAGGGACCCGACGGGAATCCGATACGACCAAAACCCGACAGTGAGCTCAGCTCATCAGCCCGCAAGACAAGACCCGACAGCGGCGAGAGAGTGGAGACCGTCAGCGCGTGAGAAGCAAAAGCAGAGCATGTCAAGTCTGGGCTCATGCAAGTTACGTCCTGCCGGATGGATGTGGGAGGGCACGAGCGCGCACATCTGAGGGCATTGAGGAGAGGAAGAGGGAGAGAGAGCCCGAGAGAGAGACAGAGCCTGATGGGCGGGCTTTGCAAGGGCATCCACATGGATACAGAACAGCAGCCACAGCGAGCCACCATCTTCACGCTCGCAGGCCGGAGGGAGGGAGCCACAAGTTAATGGCACAGATCTCGACATGAGTTTGCTTCGGTCCAGCCCGCCCATTAGACGGGGGCCACAGGGAGCATTGCCAAGGTCACAATGACGACAAGGTGAGCAGCGGCAGCAGCATCCACCCGTTGCGTTTCGATGGCTTTCGAACGGCAACGGCCTAGGGCATGGACCCGGGACTTGGCCCGGGCAATGGGCGGCGGGGGCCATCAGACCAGGCTGGCTGGCTGGCTAGGATTCGCCTCCTGCAGCCTCTCCTCTCCTCCGCATGGCTGGCGACCTCTGGCTACTGATATGTATGTACTCTCCAGGGGCGGCATGCAAAACTGACTGTGTTGCAGAGGGTTTAGTGGGCGGCTCGAGGGCTTTTGGCAAAGGCAGAGCAAACTTTGGGAGCATGCAGTCAGTCAAGAGAAAAGGTATGGATACTCGGGATATCACCAAGGGCGCTAGCTGGGATCAGGTACCGTTGTCTTGGATGCTAACACAAACATGGCCTGGAGAGGGGCCACATGGCTGCATGATGAGGATGGCCGGGGTGGCAGGGTGGGATCACCCTGGCTTGCCTCCACCAGCAGAGTCGTCAGTTCTGCTCCGTCCTTGCAACAGCCAAGATGGCCAAAATTCGCCAGGCTCGAGGATACCAATCGACCACAGAGGAGTGCTCGTTAAGCCGGAACGAACGTAGAGGAGAGGGCCTGGGGATGCTTGCTTGCGGTGCGCATCTCTCCTCAGCCGTATCTCGCTCGGTAGCGTGTCTTGGCTAAAGCTTCGATCACACGGTGTCCCCACACGATCAGGCCTCGTTTGGTGTCTGTGTGACTTGTTCAAGGGAGGGTGAGCGGTGCGTTGATTTGAGGTTGGGGGACCTGCACCTGCACCGGCACCAGTTCTCCAGAGTCAGTCATCAGCCCAGCCACTAGCAAGTCGTCATGGAGCACCTCAACTTGTCTCTGTTATTAGCTGTCACTGCCTTCATGACGGGACACAAGGTACTTACTTATCCGAGAGACAAACGAGGGTGGTTGCTGACTCGTCTGTCGAGAAAGCGAACCGTCCAGGGGGTCGGCATTCTTCGGTCTGGCTTCTGAACCTGTGCGCCCTTGCGCCTTGGGTCCTGCGTCCTTGGGTCCTTGGGTCCTGTTCATTGCTTCAGTTCCCGCATCAAATTCCAGTGCCTCTGGTCGCCTGCAGCCGAGAATACACACCCATCACGAGCCACGCCCGCCACCCGCCTCTTCAAGGGCCTTTCTCCGTCTCGCTGTTTTGTATGGGCAAACAGCCGGAGAGGCCGATGATAGCTATCCTGTTATTCTTTATTCCCACCAACTGAGACCTTGACCTTGACTGGCACCTACCCAGGTATATATATGTGTGTAGTTGAAGTGACTCTCCTTGCCGAAACAGCTACCACAACCCCCCTTGTACCTACGGACACAACGGCGCATTACAGCAAGCAGAAGCAGAAGCAGAAGAAGCAGCAGGCTCAACAGCCGCACCTTGGCTGCAAAAAAGTCCAGATTCGTACTCTGCAGCCTGGCTTTGACACTGGCCAGCCCACTCATTACGTCTGAAGCGATCCGACTGGCTGCATGCTGGACTCGGGGGCTTCGTCGTTGTCTGTGAGCTCGCCACGGCAGCGAGGATAACATAGGAACTGATATCAGTTTCAACGGGCATTGATTGCACCTGTTGCTTCTGAAATGCGAATTGCACCCGCGAACCCCTGGATCTCACCTGATGGCTGCTAGCAAGATCCTTCGTCCTCTCAGCTTACATGTACGGATTTTGAAAATTTGTCGGGTCATTCATCTCAAGGAGGCAAGTAATTTATAAACCTGCTTACCTAGCACTGTCTGTTTCTACTCGAGCTCAAAACTCCACCTCTTGCTTGCACCACAGAGATGCCGATATTCCCATTATCCACATACCAGGAATGACCTCATGGATTCCCATCTTGTTTCTCGCTGGCCGGGTTGCTTCGTGTTTGGTTGGTACTTACAAGCGGCTCGTAACCTACACACCCGAAACCCTTTCTTACTGCATCTCGTCGTGTCTTGACGACCAGATGAAGGATTGTTGATGTTGCTTTCGTTCCAGAACAAGATGAAATGGGACAACACCTCGGGTGATTGACTCGAAATGGACCGACGTCAGCGTGGACCGGGCCGAATGGAAACCGATCCAATTGCATTTTCTTTTCGTCTACTGCCGTAGTACCAAGACTTCCTCTACTCATGCCATTAAGTATGCTTATGGTCTTGTATGCCTCCATCTTCGTTCCTTTTCGTGGTTCAGTATTTACCGATACACTTCCCTCCTCGCATCGTCGGCGTATACGATTTCCTGTGTCGCCCCCCGTGGCCGCTCAATGAAAGCAATCTCCTCCCCTCCTCTCACAGGCTGGTTGTAATATCGCTCCACCGGCCGTGAGCTATACTCTCGTCGTACCGCACCCTGCTCCACAGGCAAGGCACCGTATTCTCGTGCATAAGGCTGCGCAGCCTCCCGGCGGCTCTCCGGGTGATCGCTTGTTGCATATTGACGTACAGCTGCATCGGGGCGTACGCTCTGCAACCGTCCATAGTCCCGGGCGACTTCATACCGCAGAGGCTCGGCCGGTCGCACACTGGCCGCCCTTGTGATGTACTCCCTGGGCCCTTCTTCCACGCGTCGCCTCTCTGGCGGCGCCATTACCTCAACAAACTCTCCAGGTGGTGCCATCGGCCGTGTCGAGTAGTCACGTGGGCGCTGGTCCCTGTAATCCTGCGAAATGAATTCAGGTTGAGTGACAACCCTCCTGGGCGTGTACGTTGGTGACGGTCTCCTGTAGACCGTACCTCCTTCTTCGAATGTCTCTATCCCCGTGTGTCGGGATATCGCCCGGGGCGCAGCTCGTTCGTAGATGATTTCCGGTTCACCGGACCGAGGGGGAGGGGCAACCGAGTGCCGGATAACCGTCGCGCGTGGTGGATCGATATACTCACGTCCGAATGCATCTACGATGATCCGAGTTGGTGGTGGTCTGGAGGCTGCCATGTAGGCGTCCCCATCTGACCTGACGGCCACTGACGATGGCTCATAAGCGCCTTGATAGGACCATGAGGGACGCTGATACCCATCACCAGGACGTGCTTGCGAGCTTGCTCTTCCAATAGATGTTGATCCCTGGTGGTGAGCCGAAACGAATGGATGTTGCTCCATAGCATACGGATCGCCGGATATGAATCGGTCGTCGGCATGTTCTCTCCTGTAGATAGGGCCCCCAGGAACAGCAGAGCTCACTGCTCGCTGCGAAGAACCGCCTGATCTTTCATATCCTATTGGGACTCGGTCATCTCTTTCCAGTCGCCCCGCCAGATGGTCAGGTGGGAAATTAGCCCTCTGGGGCTCATATCTGGCTTCGTACCCAGCCTCATCTGGTGGGCGCTGAGAGTATCTTTGACGTTTGTTGGGCCGGATATACGAATGAGCATTCAAAGGCGATGGAGATCGGGGCTCCGGCTTGATGTACGGGGCTGCCTCGGCCTCGGGCGCTTGCCTGTCTGCCTTTCTCTTCTTCTTCTTTCCCTTTCTCTTCTCTGATGCCATCCCGCCTTGGGGAGAGCTTTCTGGGCTGGTAACAGCAATAGGCTCATTCCTCAGGTTTGCCATCTGAGCAGGTGTGCCGGTGGAGGAGTTGGACGTTGCTTCAGCTGCCGGGGGCGGCCGTCTAGCTGTTGTCAACTGAGAGGCTTGTGCTAGACGAGGGGAGCGTTCGTGCGCTCTCATCAGGGGAGAGGGGGGACGGCTGTCAATGTACTGTTCACAGGGTTGGTGGGGTGCGGTTGATCCAAAGTGATCCCTATGCTGGCCGACTTCCACGTTACTGGAGCCTTCCGAATGGCTCTGCCCAGCACTTGTGTCCTGGCCTGATGCACCCTTATCCTCAGCATAGACAGTCAAACCTGGGACTTGTCTAGCTCGCGAAGTACTGTGTAGGGCCGAGCTACCGGTGTCGGGATTTTGGTTGAGGAAGGCCTGATACGACCGAGACGTCGTCGAGTCAAGTTTCAGTGGCTCCGGTTCAGCTGGGTTCGTCCGCGAGACAGTGGCATTGCGGGAGCCTGTCGGCTGTTGCGATTCGAGGGCTCCAGGGGCTCGCGCCTCTTCGGACTCGTTGCGAACACGGGACGTCAAGACGGACGACGGTGTGTTGTGCTGCGACGAGTAGAAAGTATTGTCGTCGAAGGAATCACTTGCAGTCTCGAGGTTAGTAGCAGGTAAATTCTCATCAGCAGCAACAGGGCCGGCAGTGGCTTGAACGAGGGTGAGTGCCTTGGACAAGACGTCATTAAGGTCAAACTCAGGCATAGGCTCCCCCTGGGCAGCATTCTTTGATGCCGTCCGTCGCTGGTCAACCTCGTCTCTCAACGCACGCTCCAGCCTCTGTCTCTGCAGTTGCAACTCTGCTTTGACGAGATCATCGGACTTTTCTAGGAAAATCGGGTTGATCTCGGTAGACCCTGATCCATATGGCTTGCCGACTGTCGGCGTGGTGGAGGCCACCGCAGACGGGCCGGAGCGAGCGGAGTGGCCAGGCTGTTGGAAAGCCCCGACAGAATATTGCGAAGGCTCTGGCTGATGATCTGACGCGCCACCCTTGATGGTGGCATCTATGAGATGGGTGGAGGATTGCGTAGACGCAATCAGGTTAGGCGAGGGTTTGATGCTTGGGTGTTTACCAGAGAGAATAGCCTCCTGAAACCGCACAATCTTTTCGTATTGCTGGACTCGATGGCGCTGGTCGTCAGCCAGGCCGGAGTGTCGACTCTCGCCAGCGAGAGGTCCCTGAACAACATGTCCTTGTGCCATGATGGCAATCAGGGACGGCGCACACGGGACGCGCGCGACCTGATGCCGGCCTATGCAGATCAATGGCAGCCAGTTCCAGGCAGGCCACGTGCAAGTAAGTTCGACAGAGAGACAACAGGCTAGGTGCGGAGTTTAGCAGCTGCTTCTGCTAATCAACAAAAGAGACAGTTGGTGGTGGTTCAAGGCGCGTCCGTGCTGAAGAAAATGTTCAGGATGCTAGAACCCTCAGCTTTGGTACTTGACTTCGGTGCAATTTAGGCGGTGTGAGTGGCAGAATCTTGGGCTGGGGCTGGATGGTTCCAGACTGCACATGACCAAGCACCCAACAAAGCCTGTCAGCCTGCCAGGCCTGTAGGTTTCTTGATAGTTTACGGATGTAGGCTGCGCAATTTCTCAAACCTTAGTTATTATGAACAATTGGATTGCTGGGTAGGCCTCATTGAACAGCGCGCGGATGTAGGTAGCCTGTACGGAGCAGGCGAGCTGGAACTTGGTAGGTACATATCAGGGTCCCACCCGACCTCCCGTCCTTTTCTCGGTACCTAACCACATTAGGTCTTGGCAGGTGCCCGGATACCTAGGTAGGTAGGTAGGTAGGTAATTACCCAAGGTAGGTGCCTATTCCTACGAAGGTCCCCAGGTGCACTTACTCTTTGATGAGAGAAAAGGGAAGAACGCAAGACGACGACCTGCCTAAGCTCGTAGGTGGTGTTGCTGGAAGTGTGAGGAAGCCGCCCGGCATCGGAGATCGGCGGCCATCGAAACGCAGGTACAGATTATTCAGCCAGGCCGAAAGAGTCATTCCCGAACGGAGTCCCCTCTCTCAACGTTCTAAGCTGCTAGGTTGGACCTATCCATTGGATCGTCCTGGCTTCTCTTTTTATGAGCAAGCCGTTTTGTCAATGTATAAACTACGACCACGTGTTTCGACATTTATTTCTCTCAATCGCATCCTCAAAGCATCCACCCCTTCTTCATTACTTTGTGTCTCCTACCCACCACCGCACTCTATCATCCCCAACACCAACACTCGCGCCAACACCATAGCCCGTGTCAAATCAACCATGGGCAGTACCAATGGCATTAGCGCCGGCAAGCCGGTTCTGTTTTTGTTTGTTTATACTCCCAAACCCACCCCAAGCCGGCTCTAGTTAACTCTCTTGTAGCGACATCGACAACTGCCTGTACCCAAGAAGTGAGACTGTAGAACCAAAATCCGTGACCGCCACACACATATTGACTGCTCCTGCAGGTGCCAAGGTGCATGATCTGATGGCTAAACTTATTGACGAGTACTTTTCAAAACACCTGGAGCTGCCTTGGGATGAAGCAGTGAAGCTGCACCAGGAGTACTACAGGAACTATGGCCTGGCCATCGAGGGCCTGGTGCGCCACCACCAGATTGACCCTCTTGACTATAATGCCAAGGTAGATGATGCCCTGCCACTCGAAGACATCATCAAGCCCAACCCCGAGCTTCGAGAGCTCCTGGAGGACATCGACAAGACCAAGGTTACGACATGGCTCTTCACGAACGCATATGTGACGCATGGGAAGCGGGTGGTTCGTCTTCTTGGCATCGACCACCTGTTCGATGGGCTCACCTTCTGCAACTATGCGGAGCAGCCGTTGATCTGCAAGCCTGACACGGAAATGTACAAGAAGGCCATGCGTGAAGCGGGCGTAGAGGGCGTCGATGACTGCTTCTTTGTTGGTACAGCCCCCTGTCGTTCCCATCATAGAGGCCTCTCAAGCTGACTCGGTTAGACGACTCCTACCTGAACTGCTTGAAGGCGAAAGAATTTGGCTGGACAGCTGCCCATCTCGTCGAAGAAGGCGTACAGGATCCCAGGACCCCCGCATCGCAGTACCAGATCCGGCATCTGCGAGAGCTACGTGACATTTACCCACAATTCTTCAAATCTACCTCAGCATGAGACAACATGGAGGGGATCGGCCCCCAACAACAAGAGGAAAGGCGTTGCATGTGGATGATAGACAGCATAGACGGTGTTGTAGGCGCTCGGTGAATAAAACATCATAGTGTTATGCATGCTAGACGAGCGATCTCAGGAGAGCTTCCACATGAATAGCGGCTCGCCGTGAGGAAAGATCTCGCCAACAAAAACCTGTCCTGAACTCCGCGCTATGGAACCATGCAAGAAACCCATAGTAATGAACCCCTTAAAAACGAACCCAATCATCAAGGACGTCGGATACTGCGAATCACAGTATCGAGCTCAGCCAGTATTTGGTCCTTCTCCTTGATAGCTTCTTGGCGCTGGGATTCCGCGACCTTTAGATCCTCTTCGAGTTCCTTGATATAGCGCTCCTGATCCATCTCACTGTTGTCCAATCCCGGGAGAGAAGAGATCAGCACCTCGATTTGCTGCTCTTTCAGGACGAGATCTTGAGATAGCTCGACCATTCCCGCACGGAATTCGTCGGGGGGGAGAGAATCGACTGGAGATGCTGTAAGCCATGAAGAACTGGTGATTCAGAGATGACGAGGCGTATCGCACCCTCTTTTGGAGCATCCTTGACCTCGCGCACCTTGTCATTAGGCCCTAGTGTTTCCAGATCATGTCGCGTATTTACGTAGTGCAAGCATGCAACGAATTGCTGTGCTAGCTATGCGAATCGTTAGCTAGCATGCTTCTAAGCAAGTTGGCCATCGAATTCGAACCTGGTCCACAGCATCCTGGAGTTGAGTCAACCGGTCGCCCATCTTGCTGGTGGTTTCTGTGTTCAACGCCCGGAATAGCTACAAGCTTCATCAATCAAACCGCAAGCAAGAGTGTTGTCTGCAGGTGGGCCTCTCAAAGACTCATCACGTGAAGAGTAGGCGGGATATCGGGCAATCAGTAATCCGAGCCGGGAAATTTTGGAGCTTGCCCGGCTTATTAGAGTGAAGTGAACACCGTTGTCTCTGCAGGAGCTATGACATGATTGGCACAGGCATGGTCTAGGTGGCAGTAACATCATGTTCACTCTTTCATAAACCTCCAGGTCCCAAACTTGCACCCTATTACTTTGTCCTTGGGACACATTCCATTTCCCCTGTCTCGTAACTCTTCTCTACACTCGTTTTTCGTTACTTGCCTTCAGACATGGCCACTCCACCTCCCCAACCTGGCCCTCAGCCTGGCCCAGGACAGATTCCTATGCCCATGCCTGGTCAGCGCCCGACGCCCGAGCAGATCCAGGCGATGCAGCGCCAACTCGCTATCGATGCTGAGAAGGCTGGCATGACTGTTCCAGAGTTCGTCGAGCACATCAAGAAGCAGGCCCAGGAGCAAATGCGAATGCGCGCCGCCCAACAAGCGCAACAAGGAGGCCAAGCCCCCGGCCACGCACATCCTCACCCTCACCAGCATGGGCCTCCTCAGCAGGGCCGCGCCCAGCCCATTACGCCTGGACCCCCCAACCCCAAGGCCATTGCCCTTGCGAAGTTCCTTCGAGGCCAAGACCTCAAGCTTCGAACCGTCATCCTGAACGGCGAGCGCAAGGACATGTTCCGAGGTACGACCCCTCAAGTTTGTGGAAGCGCCTCATAGGTTAACTCGTCTCAGTCAAGCGAGCGCTTCGAGCCCTACAGTCTCCTGCATACGAAAAGGCTCGAAAGAAGAACCCTCTTTTGCCCGAGATCACCGACCGCGCGTCGTTAGAGAACACGTTTAAGCTGCTTCCTCTGAGCATGCTTGCCCTCCGAATTTCGCAGGTCGAGCCCCAGCCCGGCCCCAACGGAAAGAAGCCCAAGCGAGTCAAGGGTCAATGGACCGTCAAGATCGAGCAACAGCAGGAAGCCAAGGAGGAGATGTACTATGTCTGGCTATGGGAAGGGAGCCAGATCAAGCGTCAGATCTATGCCGGTCTGGCACTCTTGGCCATCTTCGCTATCGTCCTATACCCGCTCTGGCCACTGGTGTTGCGCCAGGGCGTGTACTACCTCAGTTGGGGATTGTTGGGCCTGCTGGGTTTGTTCTTCTTGATGGCCATTTTCCGTGTTATTCTGTTCTGCGTCACCTACTTCACCACATCCCCTGGCCTGTGGCTTTTCCCCAATCTCTGGGAGGATGTCTCGTTTGTGGACAGTTTCAAGCCTGTCTGGGCTTGGCACGAGGTGAGTAGCATCGCATCCCATATTTGGTTGTCGAACAATGCTGACCTGGGTCCAGACTGAAAAGAAGAAGAAGAAGAAGAAGACTGCCGCCCCTGGAACTAGCGCAAACCCTACATTCGCTGCCGCGACAGGACAGGTTGCGCCTACCACTGCGACAACGACTGGCACGGACACCCAAGTCAAGACTGGTGTGCAGCAACGGCATTACGAGGCGCCAAAGGTCGAAGAGCTGGCGGATGACGAGTAGTCGGCGTACAAAAGTTGTGACTTGGGGTAGGTGGCGTTTTGGGGATTGTGTATCAACATTTGGTGGAATTTACGCAGTTCTAGCTGTACCTAGTAAATAGAGTAGGATGTCATCTCTGTATGGTTCGCCAGAGGAAGGAGGGCAGTGTTTTTGTTGGTATGAGAACCTGGTGTGCGCAAACCCCTAGCCAGCCCAGGAGGGCCTTTGGTAGATCTGACTTTGACAGCATGTATGCCATTCATGGTTGTTCTTCTCCATGTCACCTCTTAGACGAAGTGAGGGTGAGGTTTGGCTCTGAACTGCCTAGGTACCTATGTGTACGGGAAGTAATATAGCAAAAGAAACAAAATACCTTTTTTTCTCTCCTTAAAATCTAAAAAGCAAACCGTAGCTCCACGCCAGCCTTAATCCATCATGAGAACAGCAAAACCGAGTCGCCTCGCTCTCCTACCTCCTTTTCCCAGAGGTTCTTCGGTGATATCAAAACACACAGTAAAACAGCCGAAGCTAAAGCTGGCCTAGGCCGTTTCCCTCAACAAGATGAACGCAGGCCTGGGCTCAGGGTTGCAAGTGCTTGTAGAAAAAGGTTCCGTCTTTGAGCTCTCCTGTTGGGCTCAGCCCATATCTAGGGATCCGGCCGAGCTCCACGTAGCCGAACTTTCTATACACCTCTTCTGCAGCACTCCCGGCCTCGGTATCGAGCATCTGTAGATGGAAAACATTAGAGGCGATTCTCTTGAGATGTGTACCTGGAAAGAAGCTTGGTGGGAGCGGAGCTTACAAGCACTGTTCGGCCACGCCTGACGGCCTCGGCCTCGAGAGCCGAAACTAGGGTCCTGGCGCCTCCCCTGCCACGGAAGGCCTTGTGGACGAGCAGCTTCTCGACGAGGCCGCGGAACGGGCCCGTCTCGGAGGAGGGCATGGCGAGCATGATGACGCCCACCACGTCGGAGCCCTTTGGCCGGGCGCCGGGCTCAGAGTCGCTGAGGAGGACAAAGATGAGGCGCTTCCCGTCGGCGACTTCTGCGATGCGCTCCTTCCACCAGGCGAGCAGCTTCTCGTGCGACAGGGGAGGGAGGAACGTGGCGATGGTGCGGTCATGGGTGATGCACGAGGCGTGGATGGCGGCGAGATAGGGGATCAAGTGGCCATGCTGGCCTGGGGAGAAGAGGGCCACCGTTCCTGATGCCGACATTTTTAGAAAAAGGCGTTCTAGGAAACAAGGTAAGACGGGTTGTTCTGTAAACTTGAGAGTGTCGAGACTCACGCTTTTGTTGTTCTTCTTCTTCTGTGAATGATGTTGGTTCAGAGAAGAGGCGGACATCAATGCATGCCCAGAAATACGACTTTCAAATTGCAGAGTCTAGTTCTAGCTGAACTCGAGGGGAAAAAGTTGCATAGAAAAATGCTCGTTGGTGAAAAAGCACCGGGATTTCAGAGGCTTAGGTTTTGGATATTAGGTGACGAGATGAGGGGATATTGGGTTGGTTCTCGGAGCGACTAAGATATCCCAGGTTAGGCTCACGTCCAAAGATGGCGACAATCGAGTTCACTCGATGGACCGGTGTGTGTTTTTACAGAATGAATCAGAGCTGAGGTGAGGGAGAAGGGACGCGAGGTTTTGAATGTCAAGCAGTTCCTAGATCGGAGAATATCGGCTCAGGAGGCTGATGTATGTGTGTGATTGCCCACGGTTTGGATGTGATTCACTGATGAATTCTACACCCGCAGACAAAAAAACAAGAACCCCATCCATTCATGTCCTCTCTTATGGAGCAAGCAGCACAAGAAGGAAGAAAAAGAAAGGGAAAAAAGCATCCGAAATTTCTACCCATGGGAATGGCAGAGGGCTCAAGGGGGGTCCCCTGCAAGGTACTGCAACGTGCTCTGGAAAAAAGACCATTCGCCAGCATCTTCCAGCGGCTCAGCGCCAGCCCAAGCCCCTGGGTCTGAGCTATCAAGCCCGAAGAGGGGGCCTCAGTGGGCGGGGGTTGAGGCCGGGTACTTGCACCTGCCGGGTTCCTTTAGCTCCCGCCGCAACGGCTCCGCTGCACTACCATCCATCAAGAAGAGCATGGACGACACCCTCCCGTCAGCAGTTTGAGAATCCCATTCACACAGCGCAGCGGAACCGGAAGAGGTGAGGTTACACGTCACCTCGCAAGGAGATTTACGTTTAAAAAAAATGGCGCACCTAACGAATCTGGCAGGTTGGTGAACTGTTTGAAACATGCGTGACTTTGCTGCTGGGCCCAGGGGTGGCCTCGTTCAAAGCCGGGGAGGATTTCTCGGCAGCAGCTAGGCAACTGTTTCGAATCGTACAGGCGACATGCGTCTCCCATGCGGCTTCACGTCGAGTGTTGGGAAGAATCCGCTAGAAGGCAATGGCGATGTTCGGTTCTGCCAGGAGGATGACGACGTGCAGCAGGGGAGTTTCAGGCACATTTGGATATCTTTGGTTTGTCCAGAGGTTGAGAACAGGCAAAGTCGGTGAGTATAGTGTTAACTTTGGAACTCGGGACTCAGGCCATGGCCGGTGAATGGTGGAGGGTGATAGTATACAGCAGCATCCCGGGAGCGGGGGCGGGTTGTGGGGGGCGTTCCATTCGAAGAGCCATGTGGATGGATTCAAAGGGTGTTCCTGTCCCGTAGTTAGGGCTTCCCTAAATCCGGAGCAAGGCTGCAGTTGAACTGGATCGACACCAAGGAGCTGGAGGCCGGGATGCCCTTCTTCGTTCTTCGGGCTAGGCACGCGATCGCATTCCTGGTTTGCTCGGGAGAAGTGAGAATTCGACCGTCTTCGATAGGCGAGCGGCTCTAACTAACTCGGGGAATTGGGCTGCCCATTGGATCACCATTGTTTCCAAACCGTGGTTCTTTTAATTAAATCTTGGCTTTCTCGCTAGGAATACAGTAACTGTGGGTGACGGTGGAATTAATATAGCTCGGCTCCTGTTTTGATCGCTGTTGACGATTTGGATTCCAACTCTCAACTCCGTCATCTGGAACCCAGAGAGAACATGTGGTCGGCAGTTTGGTGGTGATCGACAGCAATTATCTTGACGCCATCAGGCGGGGTCTGCTGCAGCTCTCAGCTCTCAGCGTGCTTGTTGATTGCTCAGAAGGTCTCAGGCACAAGGCAAAAACGTATGCACCAAATCCGGTCGGTCGCCTGTTCTAACTTATCCATCCAGCTGATTCACAGTTTGGTTCGACGCAATCTTCCGAACATCATCCTCCACTTGCTGACTTCGGCCCGTTCCATGGCGTCAGCATCGTCACTGCAACCTCACATCGTCATTTGCTTGATTAAGCTATCTTGCACGTTTCAACGCGCTTCCTGCACACCTGTCTATCCTTTTGCTGCCTTGACTTCATTTGGGCCAACGCAAGCGCTCAACGTCTGCACCAGCCGAGGGAAGAGTTCGTGACCGCCATACGACATGGACTTCTTCAAGCAGGTCGGTGCCCACGTCGAGGGCCTCGGCCAGCAAGTCGGCGCTGCCCTTGGCGGTAACGAGGATCGCCATTCCCATTCTCACTATGGAGACGAGTGTCAGCACCTCCATGGCGAGCACGCCGAGAACCGCTACCACTCGTTTGCCCCGGAGTCTAGGGGCAACGTCAAGTGGTATGTCGATGGTGCCTCGTACTTTTGGGCCGTATCCGAAGCCCTTGAGCGTGAGTTCTCTCTCCAGCTCTTCCCCGTAGCTGTACCCGGTGAAGCTCTGACGCGTGGTGGTTCTTCCCCAGAGGCTCGGGAAAGCATCTTCATCCTTGACTGGTGGCTGAGCCCTGAGCTGTATCTCCGCCGCCCACCGGCCAAGAATGAGCAGTATCGTGTGGATCGTATGCTCAAGGCTGCTGCTGAGCGAGGCGTCAACGTGTACATCATCGTCTACAAGGAGGTTGAGGCGGCTCTCACGCTCAACTCGACGGTAAGCTTGCCACCCAACAACGCACGCAACAGCTACCATAACACCCTTCCCCGTTAGCACACCAGACGTGCTCTGGAGGCCCTTCACGAGAATATCCGGGTGTTCCGTCACCCCGACCACATCCCCACCGGCTATAATCTTCACCAGGAGCTGGGCAAGTCGTTCACTGCCTTCACCAACATGGATCTGGCCAAGGCTTCCGGTGATGCTCTCAAGGCGATATACGGCACCGCCGACGGAATGGTGTTGTACTGGGCACATCACGAGAAGCTGATTGTTATTGATAATGGTAGATTGGCTTTCATGGGTGGACTCGACATGTGTATGATAGCCTTTCTGCCCGCTTTTTATGAGCTGATACTGATGACATACGATAGGTTTCGGGCGATGGGACACCAGCAGTGAGTACCGATGAAATGATTCTGGCCATTCCGAGTACTCACACGGGGTAGGCCATCCGATCGCCGACGCTCATCCTGGTAATCTGGACGCCATCGTTTTTCCTGGCCAGGATTACAACAACGCGCGAGTCTATGACTTCGCAGACGTCCAAGACTGGAACCAAAACAAGCGTGAGGAAGCCTATCAACGGGCCTTGGGAAACCGAACTGACCCTCCCCAGTTGACCGTACCAAGAGCTCCAGGATGGGTTGGTCGGATGTAGCTCTGAGCATGAACGGTCCCATCACCGCGAACCTCGTTGACCATTTTGTTGACCGATGGTGAGCTATGTACTGCCGTTAAACTGGCTGGAACTATTATGGCTCACAGCCTGCAGGAACTTCATCTTTGGGGAGAAGTATGCCAAGAAGAACCCGGGCAAGTATCACAAACTTGAGATGCCGTCTCGGGAGCACTCGGACCGCCACGGGAGACACTCCCAAGGTCATGATGACTACCTCGGAGGCCTGACCGAGCAATTCAATCGTGGAATGAACAAGCTCATGTCTTTTGGAGACGATGACGGGCACCGACACCAGGAACGCAGAGGCCATGACGGCAACATGCCGCGCATCCAGCTTACTCGAAGGTCTGACAGATATTGATTGAACTCCTTGGATTTCCTCCATCTGACATTTTGCAGCTGTTCCGAGTGGTCCTCTGGGCATACGGTGGAGCATTCGATCGCGAATGCGTACGTCGACGCTATTCGAAATGCCAAACACTTTGTCTACATTGAGAACCAGGTGCGGGCGTTCCTTGCTCTTCTTGACTGACTTGAACTTTTGCTGAGACCATGACAAGTTCTTCATCACGGCTACCGATGACAAGCAGCGCCCCGTCAAGAACAAGATCGGTGCCGTCATTGTGGATCGAATCGTTCGCGCCCACGAAGAAGGGCAGCCCTTCCACGTCTGGGTCCTCATGCCGGCAGTCCCCGCCTTCGCCGGCGACCTCCAGGCGGAAGAGGCGCTAGGAACTCGCGCCATCATGGAGTTCCAGTACAACTCCATCAGCCGCGGTGGCTACAGTATCATCGAGAAGCTGCGCAAGGCGGGTATCCGTGACCCTGGCAGGTACATTGGGTTCTACAACCTTCGCAACTACGACCGTATCAACACGTCCCGGACCATGGCGGACGTGGAGGCTCGGGCCGGCGTGTCATATGAAGACGCCAGAAAGGAAAAGGACCGTGCTCTTGGCGGATATTCTGACTCAAACCACGGTGGCAGGGCAGATCGTGATGAGTACCGTGGCGGACACTCGGACTCTCGACAAGGCGGAGGATACTCCAGCTCTAGACAAGGCGAAGGTGGTTATCAAGGCGAGACCCGCCACCCCTACGCGGACCCGGGTTACGGTGGTGGGCGACGGGATGACGACTATCGTGGCGGGCACAGACGTGATAGCGACGACGACGAGAGTGGAGGATATCAACGCGAAAGGTATGGCGGTAGGTCGGAGCGGGAAGAGATCCGCCATCCGTATGCGGACCCGAGGTTCGATGGTAGACCGCAGGGTGATTACCGCGGAGAACACCAAGGCGAAAGGTATGGGCATGGCGGCAGGTCGGAGCGAGATGACTTCCGCCACCCGTACGCGGACCCGAGGTTTGACGGCAGACCTGAGCCTGGCCGGTATCAGGGACACTCCGACTCGAGGTACGATGACGGACCGCAGCGACAGGAGTACCAGGGCGGTCATCCTGACTCCCGATACGGCGGCAGGCCGCAGGAGGGCGGGCATGGCGACAGATACTCCCAGCAAACCTACGGTGGTCGCCCAGCCCATGAGGAGTACCAGCGCCCACACGCCGACTACGACCACAGACCGCAGCGACAGGAGTACCACGGCGGGCACCCCGAATCAAGGTACGACGATAGGCCGCCTCGCCAAGAGCACCAGGGCGGCTACTCGGGTTCCTCGCACGGCGGCAGAACGGACCGGTACGAGAGGTACCAGCAGGAGGCCCGAAAGGTGGATGACCACACTCTCGACACCGTCAGCTCATGCTACATGGACCAAGGCCCCAGCATCGCCAACCTGCGCTGGGAGGGCAACCCCGAGGACGAGATCAACTCGTTCGTGACGGAGGAGCTCTACATCCACAGCAAGCTCCTGATAGCCGACGACCGGCTCGTCATCTGTGGCTCGGCCAACCTGAACGACCGGTCTCAGCTCGGCTCTCACGACTCGGAGATCGCCGTTGTCATCGAGGACCCCTCCCCCGTGGACTCGTACATGGACGGGCAGCCCTACACGGCCTCCCGCTTCGCCGCCTCCCTGCGCCGGTACATCTTCCGCAAGCACCTGGGCCTGATCCCCGACCAGCGCTGGGACCGGCCCGATCAGAACTGGTCCCCCGTCGACCGCCAGCCCAACCTGTACGACTGGGGGTCCCCCGCCGACCTGCTCGTGCGCGACCCGCTGCACCCAAACTTCCTGCAGCTCTGGGCCGACACGGCGCGCGTCAACACCGAGACCTTCAGCCGCGCCTTCCACCCCGTCCCCAACGACCACGTCCGCACGTGGAAGGACTACGACGACTTCTTCGCCGCCCACTTCATCATCCCGGGAAAGAAGGGCCAGGATGCCGAGGACGAGGCCAAGAAGGGCAAGGTCGACTACGGCCACATCGTGCGCGACGAGTTCCCCGGCGGCGTGCAAGAGGCCAAGCAGTGGCTGGCCCGCATCCGCGGCACCCTCGTCGACATGCCCCTCGACTTCCTCGTCGACGTCGATGATATTGCAAAGGAGGGCCTGGCGCTAAACAGTCTTACGGATGAGCTTTACACCTGAAAGGAGGAGAAGGAAAGTATGATACATGTTTTGAAGATTGGTAACGCGGAAAGGGAGGACAAGGGGGGAAGGGGGGGCTTTCTTCTGGTACCAGGTTGTCAAATTGATTGTGGTTCCTCGGACGCAGGCTCCCAGGCCCGTGGACGCTCGTGACAAATCAACCCCTTCGACCTAAACGGCCAGGTGACAGGAGAGAGAGACAGAGGAGAGGAGAGACAAGAGTCGACTGTAGCGCAAGACTCCAGGCACAGGCGGCAAAAACCAGACACGGAGTAACGGTAAGTGACATATGCAAGCGGTGCGTTTCCATATGAACTGGCAAGTCTGGTATACAGGTGCCCCCACGCAGCCAACCAAAACCCAAACTCCAATACTTAACAAGCATGCAGCACACATAAGGTAGATGAGTAAGAAATCCGAGACCAACACCACACCGTCCGGCAACCCCTCCCGTTTAACAGAACCACGGCTCGGCCTGGTGCCCGCATATCTTGATCTCGGGGTGCTGTGTCGGGAAGAAGAAACGGGGCGCACTCGTAACTTGCTTCACATGCAGTTTTATATTATTCAACAAACTCCGTCTTTCTCTCAGCCCTCGCTGTCACAGCGTCCTCGTTTCAATCAGACTTTGCGTTGCCGTTCTGGCCGAGCAGCCCATCCTTGAGACCCAGCGAATCATCCATGCGGAAGAAGGTGCCACGAGCCCGACGGGTGCGGTTGCGGACCCACGAGTAGACGGCGAAACCGATGGCAACAAGGAAGCCGCACGAGAGGAGCGGGCGGTCGACGAAGTTCATCTTGATGTCGAAGAAGAACTTGTAAAAGGTGGATATTGTGTACTTGGGGGAGATGGGGTTGGGGCCATAGACGATCTTGTCGAGGGTCTCCATGATGGACGTGTGGCTGACCATGATGTGGTTACCCGTCGGGGTGCTGTCCCAGTATTGGTGTCGCTGTGCGCTGTTAGAGATCTCATTGCCACGAAAGGCAGGTGGCGCATTGCATAACTCACATCTTCCTCGTTGATGACCACACGCTCGCCTTCCCGGACATCGATGCCGTAGGTGCTGGCAAGCCACCTCTGCCAAAAGACTCCGTCGACCCAGGCAAAGCCAACCTCCTTGCGGCGGGCAGAGTCCATGTCGATCTTGATGGCCTTGGCGTTACGGAGGCCACGCTGGTCATTACGGTCCTCAGCCTCCTCGATCCTCATCTGCTTGGCATCGCGGAGCTTCTTACGCTCAAGCTGGAACTCCTGGACCTGGCGGTCTATCCACTCGCTGGCCGCGCTCTTAAGCTCCTGAACAGAGTTCTGGAAGCGGTCCTCGTCATCTCGGTTAAGCACCGCAAGAGCGACAAGCTTGTGCTCCATGATCTGGCGGGCGTTGATGGCCGTCATTTCTGGGACAAGCGGAAGCCAGACAGACTTCATCCACTCGACCAGTGCGTCAACATCTCTCATCTCATCGGGGGTGATGGGCGTGTAGTAAGTTGCGCGACCCTCTCTTGAGACCAAGAGCCTGGGCCAAGTGGTGATCTTGAACCTGGTGCACAGTTCGGGATCATTGGTCTTGACAATCTTGCCCCGGCCGATGAGGTTGAGGGGTAGCGTGTCCAGAGCCTTGAAGTCTTCTGTCGTCGTCGCATGGTCGTAGAAGTAAACAAAGATCACCTCCTCGGTCGCCTCAATCTCCTTGAAGAAGGCGGCGTCGACATCAAGGATGCCGCCGGCAACCTCCAGCGCCTTCTCGGCATAAGAAACAAAGTCTCCTACGCCCCTGGAGCCCTTGTACTCGGCACGCTCGGTTCCCTGGATGAAGAGAATGGTGGGGAAAGCTCGAACGCCCATATCCTTGCAGAGCTTCGAGTCCGCTTCACAGTTGACTTCGCCAATGTTGAGCTTGCCCTTAACATTTTTGGCCAGTTGTTCCCAGGTAGGAGCCATCGCCCTGCAGTGAGAGCACCATGGGGCGTAGAACTTGATGAGCCAGGGATCCTTCGAGTTGGTAACAAGCCTGTCATACGTGTCAGGCGTCAAAGGAACGCTGACCCCATCCAGGTTGTACTTGGCTTCAGGCTCCTTGGGCTTGGTCTTCTTCAACATCTCGCCTGTGCTTGGAACCTTCCAGTCGTCACCAAACGCCTTGTCCTTTGACTCCTCAGGCTGCTCAGCTTCCTTTGTTGCGTCGGATTCCTTGGGGCTTTCGGGCGACTCAGACTTGGCCGCCGTCCCGGCGCCGTCTGCCTTCTCGGTCGTTTCGGGCTTGTCCGACTTGTCCGCCTCTTCCGGAGTCTCGGTGATGTCGTCAAGGGATTCACCAGAGGCCTTGCCGGCGGGCTCCTCGGATGCATTCTCACCCGGCTTCTCGGTGGGCTTCTCGGCGGGCTTCTCGGCGGGCTTCTCGACGGGCTTCTCGGCGGCCTCTCCGGCAGGCTTTTCTTGCTCCTTCTTCTCAGCATCGAGTTGATCGGTATTCGTTTGAGCGGTCTCAGGCTTGGGGAACGCTGTATCTCCAGGTTCGGGGAGTGCAAGGACGTCAGGTCGGCCTGGTTTCGATTTCGCGATGGCCTTCTCGATGGATTCGCTCAAAATCTGCATGGTCTTAATGCCCCTCAAGTTGTCGATTTCCTTCCCATCTTCATAGAGAATAGTGGTAGGGTATGACTGTATAGCGTGCTCCATGCAAAGATCGTAGTAGGCGACACAGTTGATGACGCCGAACCGAAAGTCGTAATAGTCTGTGAAGGTAGCGCTGGCATCATCGACGGGCGGCTTCGAGGTGCTGTAGAACTCGTACAGGGTCTGGTAGGTCGGCGCAAATTTGGTGCAGTGCTTGCAGTAAGGGCTAGCAGTGTTTTGTGAGCGGGTAAGGTCGGTTCACTGGGGCGAATCTAATACCTAAAGTGCTTTACCATGAGAAACTTGCCCTTCTTGAGCTCGGCCTCCAAGTTGGATGGCGTGAGTTCGAGCAACGGAGGGACGGTGACGCCGTTGAAAACAGTGTTCTCCAGTACGGGGTTGACTCCATCGTCGGACAGCTCCGCCGCCGCGAAGCCCGAGAGCCCTACGAGCAGCGCAAGGGGAGAGAGACGCATGATGGGTCTCGAGCACCTTGTCGGCGCAACCGTTTGGTCTGACGGTGGGTGGTAAGAATGAATGGGAGCGCACAGCGCAAATGTACTTGAGTAGAGATCGAGATAGAATACGTAGAGGAGGCTCGTCGACGCGTGGAGAAAAGCGATGGGTAATTAACGACGAGATGGACGAGATACGAAGTGGGATGGTAAATTCGCGGCGGTCGTATCGGCCAATGTACGAGTTGCTAGTGTCGCAAAATAGTGAAGCTATCGCAATATTGAAGAAAAAGAGCTGAAATGCCAGCCCGCGATCGCGCTTCCCCCAGTCGCAGAACAGATACGAGGAGGGCGAAGGCGGCGGAGATTTGCTTTGAAAGAAGATGGAGGGGGATTGGAAGGCATTCAGGAGAGCCCAAGGCCAAGGAGCATCTGGAATTCGAGACCACGTTCCCTATCAGAACCCGACGCCACACTGGGTCTGGCGTCAGAGGTTGCTGAGCCACGACTTGGGGCCGGAAATAGTATAGAACGGTGGCGCGAGACGCCCGGGCCAGGGAGCTAGGTACGTACCTGCTAGGTAGCCCCGGTCCACATGATCACGGCCGGCAGCTGGGGTGCCCGTCTAACAAGACCTAAACCTCATCTAATGGAGTGAACGAAGTGGTCGGTAATTGAAATTCAACATGTTCCTTCACAACCTCACCTCTTCGTCTATTTTACACACTTGAGCGTGATATTGTGCACCAGTTTCACTCTCTACTCCGCTTTAACTTGACTTGCGGGACACGAGATAATACTTTTATTCCCCGGCATCGCACCTGCCAGGTGTGCCCGGTATTGCCAGCCACCGACCTCTCACGCAGGCAGGTAGGTGATACTGTACCAGCGAATGCTGGTTCCAACCTTCCATCTGATTATCACCTTAGGCAGGAATATTTCTTTCACCACCTGAACAAATCAGTTCTTAACGGTGCCATCCCCCAGCATGGATCGCCCACCAAAGCGACAAAGGGTCGACGAGGCCCAAGCCCAAACACCCGACTCGCTGGAACGTCCCATCAGTCCACCCAGAAAGAAGAGACGCGAGGCACTCCCCATCAGATCTCCGTGGCAGCTGACTTGGATTCAAGACCTCCCGGAAAACGACAATAAAGATGCTGTGAGCCTCAATGACTTGCTGGGCGACCCCCTCATCTCGGAATGTTGGGAGTTCAACTACTTGCATGATGTTCACTTCCTGATGAATTCATTTGACCCCGACACGAGACACCTTGTCAAGGTTCACATAGTTCACGGGTTCTGGAAAAGGGAAGACGAGAATCGAATCGCGTTGGAGGTACGTTCAACACCTTGCTTGAGAGATGTTTCAAGCACCGAGCGCAACTTGGTGTGGCTGATTTTTTGTGTAGCAAACCGCAGCGGAGTTTAACAATGTTCGGGTTCATATTGCTCATATGCCTGAAATGTTTGGCACGCACCATTCCAAAATGATGATCTTATTCAGGCACGATGACACTGCTCAAGTCATCATCCATACCGCCAACATGATCCCCAAAGACTGGACAAACATGACCAATGGAGTCTGGAAATCTCCACTACTCCCCAAGATGTCGTCTGCGCCGAATTGCAGCTCTTCCCCTGAGAATTATCCCATTGGCAACGGAGAGCGCTTCAAGATTGACCTCTTGAACTACCTGGGAGCATACGACAGACGGAAAATCATTTGCAAGCCTCTGACCGACCAGCTCGTCCACTTCGACTTTTCGCGCGTCAAAGCTGCTCTCGTTGCAAGCGTACCTGGAAGACACAATGTACACGACATGTCTGAGACTTCATGGGGATGGGCTGGTCTTAAGAGATGCCTCAAGGATGTCCCGTGCAAGGAACATGGGGAATCGGAAATCGTCATTCAAATATCCTCCATCGCTACTTTGGGGGCAAAAGATGACTGGTTACAAAGAACACTCTTTGAGTCCTTGTCTGGGTGCAAGAACCAAAGCCTTGGCAGGCCAAGGTTCAAGGTTGTCTTTCCAACCGCTGATGAGATACGGAGGTCATTGGATGGCTATGCATCAGGAGGCTCCATTCACACCAAGATTCAATCTGCACAGCAAGCAAAGCAGCTCGACTATCTGCGCCCAATGTTTCATCACTGGGCTAACGATTCACCGAACGGGAGCAGTAAGTTATCGCCCCCGACACAGACGATAGCAAACGTCCTGACCGTGTGCAGAATTGCCTGATGGCACTCCAGTCCAGGACGGGGGGCGCAAAAGAGCTGCACCGCATATCAAAACTTACATCAGATCCAACAAATCATGGATCGACTGGGGTCTCTTGACGTCTGCTAACTTTTCAAAACAAGCTTGGGGTGAGGCCGCACGCCCATCGGGCGAGATGCGTATTGCTTCGTGGGAGATTGGAGTTTTGGTCTGGCCAGAATTACTACAGGAAGATTCAATCATGGTCGGCACATTCAAGACGGACGTGCCTGAGCTATCGGAACAGGAGGAACCGGAAGAAAAGGGTGGGCCAGTGGTCGGCCTGCGAATACCATACAACACACCGCTGCAGCGATACAAGAGCGATGAAATACCTTGGGTTGCGACAATGGGTCATGACGAGCCTGACTGGATGGGTCGGGCGTGGGGGTAGTCTTGAACAGAATGGCTTAAATGCGGGTTGTTGACAGATATCGGAAGTCGGAGGAAGCTAGCAACGAAGACGAAGCTTGGGCTTGGCTTGGCTGGTCCAATCGCGTCAAATATGAGAATCTTCAAGAGCCGCATCAATGTACTGCCACCTCGGCCCGCATCAGCGACCGTCTGACAGATCCAAGACATATTAACAGCATCCTCACAGACCGCGAGCCGACCTGAACGCCGATCCCCCCCGCATCATCGACAGAGATCCACTAACCATGGTCACGTCCCGGTCAAGCATCGGACCCCCCAGGCCCCCGCCGAGCTTGATAGGCCCCTGGCCAAACGTCGCACGGGAAAGATGCAGGCCTTTGACCAAATCGAGATGCGAGCGAACCGGTGCAGGAGCCGACTAGAGCGACTCGAGCGACTAGAGTGACTCAATGGCCGGGCCGAAGATGGCGACGCTCCACCACGCAGGCAAGACACGGGAGAAACGACGCCCTTCAACTTGTGGTTGGGCGGGTCTCTGCAATCTCTCCACGCGAAAGTCCAGAGCTTGTGCCGTGTCGAAAAGCAAGTCCATCCCTTTCGCCTCTTTTCCAGCCGTGGTTCGGCTTCTTCAAAACCCGGCCTCACAACTACGCATCTTTCTCTCTCATCAACATCGCTCTTCAGGCGCTTCGTTTGAAGAGCCATTAATCTCCTCTGATCGAG
Organism: Fusarium albidum; assembly: GCA_013618265.1. Lineage (NCBI taxonomy): Eukaryota > Fungi > Ascomycota > Sordariomycetes > Hypocreales > Nectriaceae > Fusarium > Fusarium albidum. The sequence goes on from JABFEP010000669.1 coordinate 23,565, forward strand.
GCGCATTGAGCTGTGAAACTATTGTACCACCCACGTCGTTTTGTTGAAGAGAAGTTGACTCCGTGTCAAGACTCAAGAGGTGGTGGAGCCGTTCTCCCTTCCTTGGAACTGTTCTCCCTTCCTTGTTGAGCTTTGAACTTTGCATTCTCCAAAACCTACCATCCTGAACAGAACCGCCATCCTTTGAGGCGTCTGTACAAGCTGTGAAATGGATCCAATTGGAAGGGGAACTACATCTTCGCCTTATGGCACGCCTCACGGCCCCGGGGCACACCCGGCGCTGTCATCGTCATGGCGGGTCGGCTCACCTCTCGCAGAGCAGGCCCTCGCCAGGGACATCGCCGAGTGCTCAGATGACGACGAATTTGAGGATAACGCAATTGACGATGCCTCGGTATCTGACTTTGACACGGGGCCCACCATGTATCGTCGGCCAAGCGGCGTCGCCTATGGAGGCTCTCGACCAATTCTCAATCCTCAGACGTTTGATGAGCCCGCCATGACAGCTGTGGAGAGGAAGCAGTCTCGGAACGCCGAGCGCAGTCTGCTGCGAGATAACCACGTCCTCCCACCAAAGCATCCTTATCGACAGTATGGCTTCTTCTCTCGGCTCTACCGCCGCCTTTTCAGCACCAAGGTGCCGCAGGGGCATGACGAGGACATGCCCCCCATCACGGTCCAACCGCCTGACGAGACATCACCTCTCTTGGGTTCCCGGACCGACAGCTCAGCGGTCGAGCATCTCAATGAGACGTGGGAGCAAGCCGTGGCCGAGCATCGAATTCAGACCACCTGGCAGCGAGAGGCCAAGACCATTGTGGCATACTCGGGGCCGCTTGTTGTCACCTTTCTGTTGCAGTACTCTATCAATGTCACCAGTGTATTCGCTGTCGGCCGCATCGGCAAGATGGAACTGGGTGCCGTCTCATGTGAGTATCTTGTTGGCTCACTCACGAATCGTGGCGTGAAGCGTGTGATCAATCCACCAAGCTGACTTTCCCAGTGGCCAACATGTCTGCAGCTATCACCTGTCTCGCACCGTTTCAAGGGCTTGCCACAAGTCTCGATACGCTCTGCGCTCAGGCCTATGGATCCGGTCACAAGCATCTTGTTGGATTGCAGCTTCAACGGATGACGTGCTTCTTGTTCTGTCTTGGTGTCCCGATTGCAGTGCTGTGGTATTTCTCCGAGATTGTCATCCGAAAGATAGTTCCCGACCCCGAATCAGCTCGCCTCGCCGGTCTTTATCTCCAGGTCATGATCTTTAGCATCCCCGGCTTCATCCTCTTTGAAGGCGGGAAGCGCTACACCCAGGCACAAGGTCTGTTCCAGGCGACAACCTACGTCCTTCTGATCGTGGCGCCCTTTAACTTCTTTTTGAGCTGGCTGCTGGTGTGGAAGCTTGAATGGGGCTTCATTGGCGCCCCGGCAGCCGTGTCAATCAGCACCAATCTCTTGCCCATCTTCCTCTTCCTGTACGTCCGCTTCATTGATGGGCGGCAGTGCTGGGGCGGCTTCAGCCGGCGAGCTCTGTCTAATTGGGGGGTCATGATCCGGCTCGCTCTGCCTGGCATGATCATGGTCGAAGCCGAGTGGCTGTCATTTGAGATCCTCACAATTCTTTCCAGCCGGTTCGGCGCCGAGTACCTTGCTACGCAGAGCGTCCTTTCAACAATCGCTACCATCTCATACCAGATTCCATTCCCAATGTCGATTGCTGCTTCGACCCGAATCGCCAACTTGATTGGGGCCGGCCTCGTCGAGCCAGCCAGGACAACGGCGTCTGTTGTGAGTGACCATTTGGAAGACGCGCGCAACTGTTATCGCGGGCTGGCTAATTTATGATGCTTCGCCAGGCCTTTGTCGCATCTTGTATCACCGGCGTACTCAGCTTCACCTTGTTCACAAGCCTCCGCTACCAGCTGCCCCTTCTCTTCACAAAGGACGATGATGTTATCGAGCTAGTAGCGCTGGCCCTTCCGGTTGTGTCTGTTATGCAGATCTTTGATGGGCTGGCAGCAGGAGCTCATGGCCTTCTCCGAGGGATTGGAAAGCAGTCAATCGGAGGCCCAGCGAATCTCATCGCATACTACTGCCTCGCCCTGCCCTGCTCGTTTGTCCTAGCTTTCGGCTTCGACTGGAAGCTGGAGGGTCTTTGGCTAGGAGCCACCCTCGGTGCTTTCTCGTAAGTTGGACCCAAAGGCACTTCAGAGCGCATTGAAGAGGAATGGTACTAACTAGGGTCACAGGGTCGCTGCTATGGAGTACATCTACCTGGCCAAGACTAATTGGCATAAAGCCGCGGAGGAGGCGGCCCTTCGGAACTCTGCTGGTTAGAAGCCCTGCACGACAAGTTTGAGGTCTCGGTGCTCGGTCTTTCTATCGGTTTACCACGCCCATCTCTATTCAATTTGTGGATGTCACCAAGGTTAATAAGGTCGGCCCCGCGGCTCTTGCAGAAAAGAAAAGGAAGGGGAGGAGAGGGATGTTTACTATGTCGTTTATTTCATCTCGAGTTTGTTTACCCATAATTCCTCATCGGTACAAGACCCTGATGCCCATGAAAGCCGTCGAACTAGGCATAGGCAAAGTCGGCCCTGCCTGGGGCCTTCTCGCTGCGCCCTCTTCTCTCTTTGGCTCCCCTTTAGTCTCTTGTTTGGCTCTCTTTACAGCTCTCTTCTATCTTTAGGGCTACAGCTGTTTCTGTATATATTTTGGCCAATAAGAATTCCCGGCGACCTCTCGCCGATATACAGTAAGTATTCTAGCTACCAAAGCTTAATTCCCTTAACCTTGATTATACAAAGCTAGGTAGAAGCTGCGCCCAGCACTTTGTGAACGTCATCACCTTCTAAAAGTAGCCTTGCCTACTAATCGAATTCGTACGGGGTGGTTTAGAGGGCAAGATTAAAAGATGCTTATGGGAGGAATTCTGCCTGGATGTCCATTCCGGAAAAGCTACCTAGACAAGGGCAATTCGAATCTATGGTATAATCAAATCACATCCGTCCGTTCTGCCCCCCTCCGCATCTCTCTATCCGAGAGGGAATCGAGCTCTTCGCAGGAGAGGGGCCCTCCTATCTCCCTTAGTTTTTGCATCTTTGTTTTGTCCCTTTTTACCGTTTCGCTTGGCCCGAAACTCCGCGAGATTGCATATGTTGAAGCCTACCCGCCTTCGAGAGATTGATGACATGAACTAGAAAGCCCCCCTTTTGAAGGTTTTGAAAAAAAAAAACCCCGAATAAGAAGCACCTAGGCCATCTATCCGAGCATGGAGTGCGTGCGAATGCCCTTGGGGCCAAGCTCACTACGTTTCTTTCGTCAGTAAAAGCCACAATGATTCGAGTGCCACGAGAGAAAAGGCTTACTTGTAGTCCACCCTGCTCAGGCTCATTAGCCGCTGGGCCTCGACGGACTGGGCATCCATGTTAGAGTGCAGGCAAAAGGCAACACGGGCGGCGACCTGCGCGCCGAGGAACATTGCCTCCTCGAAGCCGTTCTTGGTCCACTCGGTCAGGTAGGAGGGGAGCGTGGCCGTCTTGATGCTCGTGGGCGTCTGGCTGTGGAAGTGGTGTCCCGTGACGGGGCCGCCCGCCTCGGAGGCAGCAGCCGGTGTCGCTGCTGCTGCTGCGGCGTTGTTGATGTTGGCGATGGCGGTCGGGTTGCTGGCGCCGCCGCCGGCGGCGGCCGTCGTGGCCGCCTGCAGGAGCGGGTTCACACCGCTCGTGGACAGCTGGTGTGGCACCCCGGTGAAGCTCCCAGTCGGGGTCTGCGACCCGGTGCCGGTCGGGGTGGCCATGTTGGAGGGCAGCTCCGAGGTGAACATTGTGGCGGTCGAGGGCGAGACGAGGTGGCGGGCGTTGAGGGTCTGCAGGATGTTCTCCTTGAGGCCTCGGAGGCGCGAGCCGTTGCCCACGAAGACGATGTTATCCCAGCAAGCCGGGCGCATGTACATGTCGTCGATTCCCTGGACGGCGCGGTAGATGGCGTTGACGATGCGGTCGATCTCGCGCCGCTGGGCGAACCTGAAGCGCTCGAGCCCGACCTCGATATCCCGCCGGACGCGCTTTGGCCGGCGCTCCGGGGGTCCTTGGGTCTCGGCTGCGGGAGGAGGAGCAGCAGGCGCAGGAGCAGGGTTGGCTTCGGGCTGAGGCTCGGCTTTTGCCTCCGGGGGTTGTTGTGTTTGTGATCCCCCCTCCTCCCCTGCCCCCCCTTCCGAGAGCTTGGGCGCATCCGCTGTCGTCCTTGTCGGAGCGGCGGCAGCAGCGTCTTGAGGTCCTTGAGGTTGTGTTCCGTTGGCCGCCGCCGCCTCGTCCTTCTCCTTGGGCACCTCCTCCTGGATAATCTCCTCGTAGAAAAAGGTGTTGTGCGTCCGCTTCGAGTTGGGTAGACGCGCAGCCTTTGCCGCGCTCTCTGCCTCCTTGTCGCCCTTGCCCTTCCGGCCGGCCTTGCCCTTCTCCTTCTCCCTCTCCTTCTCCTTCTCTTTCTTGGCGAGGAACTCCTTGGTCTGGCCGCTCGTGACGATGGCCGCCACGTCGAGCACGCCGTCGTCGTCCTCGTTGCCGTTTTCCATGTCGCCCTCTCCGTTGGCCGTGGTCTTGGGCGCACCGCTGCCGCCGCCCTCGGGCACCGCTGATGTCGCCGTCGACTCCTGGTCGGCGGCGGCGGACGACGGCAGCCCGCCGGATGTGTTCTCCCTTGGGAGGTCCATCAGGTGCTCCGCGGTTCCGACGTAGGGCAGCACCTCGCAGATGGCGCTCCTCTTGAGCTGCTCGGCCATGTCGCGGTCGAAGCCTTTGCCCCGCAGCAGTTCGAGCAGGCTGCGCGTGAAGACCTCGCCTCCGCTCACCTCCCGGTCGGCCTCAGAGGAGGAGCCGACGTCGGTGTGGTTGACGACGCGGCCGTCGTGGATGGCCGTCACGTCCACCTTTTGGTAGCCAATGTCCACGACCGTCATGTTGGGCCACTTGAGGCCGTACTGCGTGGCGATGCCGCTGTGGATTATGCACAGCGCGGGCGTCCGCGTGTTCTCGAAGATGTACCGAGCGATGGTCTCGCAGTCGGGGCGCGTCCACTGCGGTGAAGCCATGAGCATGATGGGTGTGTTGTGGTAAGTCGTCGTGAGCAGGCCGTGCACGTGGTCGAGGAAGGCGAGGAGCGCCGTCATGTTGACGATGCGACCAGCTATACAGGCAGCCTCAATTAGCATTCCCGGAACTCCATCAATCGCTAGCTAGAGAAAATAGGGAAACCCTTACCCTCAATGGGATACACGGCTCCCTCGTCCTCGTCCATGTCCTCCACCCACTCCTCCTCCTCAGCGCCGTTCACCATGGCCGTCCGCTTCCTCTTATGATGCGGCGCCCACTGCTCCCCGTCCCTAAACATCCTCGTCGGCATGCGCCGCGCGGGAGGCGTCAGCTCGCTGCACCCCAGCTGGGCCATGGTGGTGAGGCTGCCTGGGCAGATGATGAGGACCTGCTCCTCGCGCCACTTGCCCGCCGTGCTCGACATGGTGCGGATCCGGGATCGCCTGCTGCCCGAGTTGGCGCTCCTGTATTTCTTGTGAGACGAAGGGGTCACGGGGTTGTCCGAGTCGGCGTGCTGTCCTTGAGCTTGGGGTCCTGCTGATGCGCGCTTGCTGCGTCGCGATGGTGTAGGCGAGCCCGGGGGTTCTCTGCGCGCCCGGAGCCTGTACCGTGGCGTTGTCGTGACAAGGGTGGCTGGAGACCCGGCTGTGGCTTCCGTGTCATGCACGTGATCCTCGCTGGTGGGTGTGCTGACGCCCTCATGATAGGCCCTCGTGGGCGTGACCTCCAAGAAGCCCATGTCGTCGGTGAGGCAGGCTGAAAAGCGACGACGGACGTTGAAAAGCGGTGCAACTCCAAGTTTTGGGGATGTTTTTTTTTTCTCAGGACGAGCAGAAACCGAAATCGAAAAGCAAACAAAACAGAAATCTTCCAGCAGGCCAGGCTAAGAAAACGGACATGGAACTGCCAGACAGCTGCCAGACAGCTGCCAAGCAATGGTCACCATTGTTCCATTCACCAATTCATCCCAGCTAGACACATACGGCAGAGTACAATAAACAGCCCAGTGGCAATGATACCGGGTTCCGCGTTATATTCAACGGTAGTAGAATAATACCCCAGCAGAAGCAACTGCCCTTGAACCACACACCCAGTCAACAAAGAACAACAACTCCTACAAGCCATTCGCTCCCGAGGATCCCATCATCCATATAGTCGGCTTTTGCCTCATCTTGGCCTCATTCCATGACACATCCGGTACATCAATAATACCCGCTCCTCCCATCAGGCGTGCCCCTGAGCCGGTCTCGGTTCTGCGTTGCCCGAGAATGCTGATGAAATGAGGATGACCATCCTGCCAAAACGCCGCCTGGGGAACGAATTGCCCGTCCAAAGCACCCATCATAACATAACGTACACTGTCACCAAAAAGTATCGACAAGAATCTCCCCCTAAAAAAAGTCTCTCAAGCCTGCGGTGTCCGTCAACTTCCTCTTCCCCCATGAATAGCTCAGGTCGTGCGCCATGTCCCGTCTACCGTGTAAATTCGTCATCTCGTCTTTTGATTATGCAACCGCAATGGTGCTCGGGGCTGCGTCTTTTGATCCCATCTTCTCTAGCTCCTCGTGCTTCTCCTTCACTTCAACGCGCTCCGCTTCTCGTACGGGCTTTCTTGGTGTCTCATCTTCAGTCATGCCGTCAACAACCGAGTATGGTCGGTCCGATGTAGGTGTGGTGAGTGACGACCCATCAAAGCTCCATCGATCTTCGGTGGCTCCCGTGTAGATAGATGACGTGTGTTTATCGGCCACCGTGTCCGAGCTGTCTGAATGCTCGGCTTCCAGAACATCCAAGGACCTTTTCGGATCCTCCGACTCAAGCTTGAATTCAGTCAACGAGCTTTGCGCCTTGACCTCGTTGGAGTGGTCAGCCTCCATCTTGGTTTCTGTGGCGGGCTTGACGTCGTCGGCGGTCTTGGCTTTATCGGCCTCGACCTCTTTAGTCTGGGCTTCGACAGACTTGACATCTGCAGTCTTGACCTCCTCAGCTGGGAAGAATTCAGCCTCTGACTCAGATGACTTTTCCTCGTCAATCTTGTGCTCTTCGGCCTTAGGGGTCTCGGCCTTGGGCTCCTCGGTCTTGATCTCAGCGGGCCTGATCCTCTCAACCTTCAGCTTCACGGGTTTCAGATAAGGCGAAGACTGAGCCTTGGTCTGTTTCTCATCATCCGACTTCATGTCCTCTTCGCTGAACGCTTGCCGCAGAGGGCTTCGGAGGCTGGTGGCATCCCCCATCTCGCTCTTAGATCGAGACTTCCTGGCGGGACTCCTCGTGGGTAGAGGGGGAGGTAATCTCTTGGGGATGGTGACCATGTTTCCCTTGGCGTGGATCATTCGGGATGCGACGGCTTGGGTTCTTGCTGGCTGCACGGCTGCCACCTCAAATACGATGGGTTCCTCGTCGTCATCGTCCACCTCGCTGTCCGAGGAGTCTTCGTCATCGGCGTTACGGCTGCTCTTGTCGTCTCTGTCGCTCTCATAGTTGCTCGACGCCCTGTCCGTGTCATCCCTCGCAGGCTCGACCTGGAGCGTGTCTTTCTCCACGGCGATTGTGCTATTGTGGCTTGTCGCACCGATTGGGGTGTGGCTTCCGCTGAGGTGCCTGATGGGGGTCAGATCGACCTTTGTGTAATCAACCTCGTCTTCTTCTTCCGCCACCTCGGGGATCTGTGCCCGAGAAGCCCGCTCGTGGCCGTCCTCGCTCTGGCCTGGGCTGGGCGTTGTCTCGGGCGTGTTCCCCACGTCTGTCTGGGTTCCTGCATCTGTCATCTGGCTCTTGACGGTTCGCGACGACATGTAACTGTTTCGATTGCTCCTCGAGACGAAAGTATCTATGCTCTGTCGATTAAACTTGGAAAAGGCCGGGCTGGTAGGGGTTGGGTTGAAGTCAAACTGGCTGCTAGTCGGTCGTAACCGAGACCCGGCCTCCTTGATTTCCAGGCCAGCCATCTCCAGGGCCAAGACGCCGAAAGGGTCGGGATCATCGACGTTGGGGATCCCGAAAGCAGTGCGGGGCGAGGCTGGCGTCGAGGACTTTGGGGTCGCAATCATGGCGTCTCCTGGCGCACATTCGATAGCGATTCTGCTGATAACGGCAGAGTCATAGTCTGTCCGGCCCTCGGCCATCTTGATGACTTCAAAGAGAGGTTTGGTCTCTTCCACGTGGCGGGCGACGTTGCCAGCGAGAATGTCCATTTGCGTGACGGTGCTGCTGTAGAAGCGCTCGTTCTCGTTGGCCCTCTCGGCAAGTATGCAGCCGTTCAAGTTCACAGCCTGTGTCTGGCCGCGCGACTTCATGTAGGTCAAAACGGTGTTGCCCAAGTCCTTCCACCGTATGTGCGCCTCGTCCGAGTCCAGAGACACCAGCGGCCCGCTGGTCAGACCGACATCTTCGCCAAGGGTAACACGAGGTTTCGTGATAGATTCGAGAGCGGCAAGGTTGTTGACGACAAGGACGCAATCGTAAACATCGACACCAATGATGAAGCTAAGAGTAGGGGTGTGGAGCATGATGCCAGAAGGCGGCGACCAGGTGCCGTCCGACTTCCGAGCGATGAGGATGCCGGAGCCTCCGGAGCCGGTCATCCAGAGGCCGCTGCGCATACATGTAAAGATGGCGATTCCAGCGGCATTCTGGATGATGCGCCGAGGGATCTTCTTGGTGACTCGCTTGGGCGAAAGTGGCTCTGAGGTTGGGGACTGGGATGCAGCTTCCTCTTCTTGGGGCACGAGATAGCCATCGGCTGTGGGAGAAGACAAAGCGTTAGCGCACACGCGGTTGGCAACATGGATTGCGGTTTGGGCATACTGGAGAATGACTTGAGGATGCGGGCAGCCTTCTCGCATTCGCGGTCAAGGGTCGAGGGCCAGAGGGCTTCCCGCTGCACTCGGCCGTTCGCATTAGCGACGGCGGTGTTTATCCTGGATAGTGAATTGGGGTTTGCGACGGAAATGGTGCTGGAGCGGTTCGAGGACCATCCGAAGAAGCCCGGCCGTGAGGCCGACGACCTCTTGTCCCACGAGGGGAGGAAGGAAGAAACCCGCTGCATGGCGGGCCGTCTTGCCTCTCCGTCGCCGCCGTCTTGGCCAGGCGGGGGCACGACAGAGAGGACTGGAACCGAGGGTGTGCTATGGCTATGATTGCTGCTGTTACTGGCGGTGGTGCTGCTGCTGCTGCTGCTCCGGAAGTAGACGTGCTTCTTGGAGGCGGCGCGGGCTGACGATGCAGTGGTGGCGGATGGTGTTGTCGATCTCGGAGTCGGGGACGAAGTCGAGGAGGCCGGGGAAGAGACGGGGGTGGTGGTGGTGGGCGAGCCGTACGATGATGATGCTGTAGATGCTATCGTTGAGGTGGAGGAGACGGACGAGACAGAATTGGAGTCGGAGAGGGAAGCGAAGACGACGATAGGCTTGTTCAGGGCCGGGCTGTAGGCAGCAGGTGGAGGAGGGTGCGACGGTGCCGGGCTGGCGTGGTGCTGCTGCTGTTGCTGGGAGCGATATGCGTGAGGGTGGTAATGGCCTTGGCCGCCGTGGCCAGGAAGGTGGGCGTTGTTGTTGGTACAAGTAATAATAGTGGTTGCGGGAGCAGCAGCGGCCTGAGCAGGCTGGGCCGTGGAAGGGGGGCCCTGGGTCGACGCCGAGGTCTGGGACTGGGACGGGGGCGGAACGAGGTGATGCTAGTCGTAGTATAACCTGTCAGCGTGGGTGGGTGACGTGGGCCGTTGAGCCATTGGGGTCCATTTAGCACACTTCAGCGCTGCCCTGGAACATGAGCAAGGATGGGAGGTCGGTGCGTGCAGGGGGTCAAGAGAGAGAGGCAGGAAAAGGGAAGAAAGGGTGGACGTGAACGTGGACGTGGACGGGATGGGATGGCCCGAGATGGGCGACAAGATGATCGGCTCTAGCAAGCCTCTCCCCGGGGTCAGAACGAGACTCGATCCAGGAGGCTAGAGCCAGGAGGGTAATAAGTTGAGGGTGGGAAAATCCAGGACAGGGCTGGCTGCGACTCGAATAAGAGAATAGTATCCGTAGGTACGCAGCAAGTTACTCTGTGGATGAGAGAGAGAGAGGGATGGAGGGACGGGAGGGG
>JABFEP010000671.1:0-18681 GCA_013618265.1 Fusarium albidum
GTGTGGTTGTACTTCCCCCCCCCCCGCCCCTTTTCGCCCTCGATAAACTAGCAACCTAGGTACCAATCACACAAACCCGAGTACCTACATACAACCGCGGACGGTCCAAGGATACGTGACCTTCTGACATCTCCAAGAGCTTCAACTTGATTCACCTGGGTCACACATCAACAACCCCCTTGCAAGTACCCTAACGTTGAGCGCATCTGCAGCAGAAAAGTGCCCCGCGTGCTCCATCCTGACTTGCTGCTGTTCCTCCTCCCCCTGTTCCCAACCCCGCAGTCCGCGAATCGGCCCCTCGTTCACTTAAAGGCACACACACGAGACCGCCTTTCATAACCTCGTGTGGCGGAATCCTCCCTCCCTTTTTTTCTACCTCGGGCTCCGATTCTTCTCTTGTCTCTTCGTCGTGCAACAGCCATGTCATCACCTGGATCCGTCACGCCTGCGCAGGCCAACAGCAGCAGCTGGTCCGCCTTCCTCAAGGTAATAGCTACTTCTGTGCCTCGACGCTCTTCCTCCCAACAACTACTCGTCATCGACCGCCGCGGCTGACACCCGTCCTTGCGACGTGCTTTCTTATTAGTCTATCGCGTCCTTCAACGGTGACCTCTCCTCCCTCACCGCGCCGCCCTTTATTCTCTCCTCCCAGTCCCTCACCGAATTCTCCGCCTACTGGGCCACGCATCCTCCCGTCCTGGCCCACCCCGCCACCGAGCCTGATCCCGCCAAGCGCACCGTGCTCGTCCTCAGGTGGTTCCTCTCCACCCTCAAGCACCAGTACGCCAGCCGCAGCGAGCAGTTCGGCAACGAGAAGAAGCCCCTGAATCCCTTCCTCGGCGAGCTCTTCCTCGGCAGCTGGAACGACGAGGCTGGCAAGACCACGCTTGTGTCGGAACAGGTCAGCCACCATCCCCCCGCTACCGCCTACTGCATTCGCAACGACAAGACCGGCGTCGAGCTAGAGGGTTACAATGCTCAGAAGGCCACCTTTAAGAGCACCATCATTGTCAAGCAAATCGGTCACGCTGTCCTGCGCGTGCCCCTCGAGTCAGGGGAGATCGAGTCATACCTCATCACCCTACCTGGCCTCCACATCGAGGGCCTGATCTTTGGTGCTCCTTTTGTTGAGCTTGACGGCTCGAGCTTCATCGCGAGCTCCAGCGGCTTCACCGCCAAGGTCGACTACAGCGGCAAGGGCTGGTTGTCTGGCAAGAAGAATACCATTGTCGGCACTGTCACTCCCACGGGCAAGGACAAGGAGGTTCTCTACAATGTCACTGGCCAGTGGAATAAGGCCTTTGAGATCTACTCGGGCCCCGCAAAGACCAACTCCAAGTCCACCCTCGTGAGCACCTACGACGCCGTCAGCACTGCTCAGACCGAGCTCCAAGTTGCCCCGCTTGAGAAGCAGCACCCTCTCGAGTCCCGCCGCGCCTGGGCTCTTGTCGCCGACGCCATCCAGAAGGGCGACATGGACGCCACTGGAGCCGAGAAGGGCAAGATCGAGCAGGCCCAGCGTGACATGCGCGCCAGGGAGCGTGAAGAGGGCCGCGTCTGGGAGCGCCAGTACTTCACCGCTGTCGAGGGCAAGGACGCAGTCCTCGAGCAGCTCGGCAAGGTCGTCTGTGTGCCACTTGATGGAGATGCCGACAAGACAGGAGGGCTCTGGAGGTTCGACAAGGACAAGGCCAACAAGCAGGCCGCTCAGGTGCTCGGAGACGAGGAGGTCGCCAAGATTGAGAAGGAGCTTCTTGGTCGGTAGTTCCGCTCACAGCTGCCTCGACGGAGCAGCAGTTATTGCAAGAAATTGGCCAGGGGAGGACATAATAACAGCTGATCGGCTTCCGTAGCTCAGTTGGTTAGAGCGTCGTACTAATACTTCATACCGAGTATCCGGTGATGCGAAGGTCTCAGGTTCAAGCCCTGGCGGGAGCATTGTCTCTCAGTGCCTGTCAGCTTTCTTTTTAGACTTTTCCCAATTTATTGTCTTTGCCATTCGCCATGCTCAACTCGGCTACTTACAAGAGCAGCCAGAGATTTCGTATTAGTCTGTTAATCCCAGGATTGTCCATGGAAGCTGCGAGCTGTAGGTGAGTTTTTTTTTTTTTTTTTTCAGGTGAGCAGTCTACAAGAGATCTTGGGCCCAACCAAGGTGGGAGTGCGTTTCGCGGAAAGTTTGCTAAGAAAATAAGAAGCTGTTTATCGCCGAGCCTCCCAGCTGTGAGGCTCCCATCCCGATTTTTAGCGAACTATATAGAGGAGACATTATTATCATAATTAATAAGCCTGAGTATTTTATTATATTCTTAGAATTTTTAGAGCTCCTTTATAGTAGATTTAAGTAAGTCTTTTCTTAGTATAATCTCAGTTTAGAGGTGCTACGCTAATACATTTGTCAAGGTTAGATTGTAAGCGCCTTAAGAGCCTTATTGACGCAATAGCTGCCTGCAGCTCAACCAACTCTATTCAAGATGAATACGTTGTCTCTTGGCCAGCTAGAAGGGGTATAAAATCCCTCTGCCAGTCAGGCCAATTCCTCCCAGTCGGGCACACTTCTATCCACGACATCACTAGCACGTGCAAGGGGTCCAGTTAAAAAAAAGAGGACCACCAAAGCCGTCCTGACGCCAACACCATCACGACACCAGCAATTGACATTGCTAACGGCCCTTCTATCCCGCTTGCAGATGTGAAGAATAATTTCAAGCCCGCCTGGCCATCAGCCCGACTGCTATCCCGCCAACGATGGACGAGGAAACCCTCAAGGAAGCTCTTGACAGCTTCCCCAATGCCGACAAGTCGACAACCGGTGCGGCCTCGGCGCTCAACATCAATGCCCTCTTCGATAACCCGCTTTTCGCGGGTGGTATTGGCCTCGCCTCCCTCGGTGCTGTGGCAGCATTCGCCCGCAAAGGCGCAATAGTCACTCTCGGCGCAGCCCGCCGTCGCCTGCTCGTCAACGTTGAGATCAGCAAGCAGGATCCCGCCTATCCATGGATTCTCGCCTGGCTGTCCCAGCCACGCGAGAACCCAGGTTTCATTGCCTCTCGACTGACGCGAATTCACAACCTCTCGGTGACGACGACAACGGCGTCGCGAACGTCCAACGCAAGCGGCCCGCAGCATGCGCACTTCTTTCTGCAGCCCGGCTACGGACGACATATCGTCAAATTCGGCAGCGCCTACATTGCCGTCAACCGGGAGAAGCACAATACGGCCAACATGAACACGGGCGAACCGCACGAGATTGTCCAGCTGACGACGCTCTGGGCACACCGACACGTTTTCGAGGAAGTCTTTAGCGAGGCGCACCAGTTGGCAGCCAAGGCCAACGAGGGAAAGACGATTGTATACTCGGCTCGAGGAATGGACTGGGTGCCTCTTGGCGATCCGAGGAAGAAGCGACCTCTCGGCTCTGTGGTCTTGGATGATGGTGTCAAGGAGAGCATCGTGGGCGACGTCCAGGACTTTTTAAACCGGCAGCAATGGTACGTGGATCGCGGCATCCCGTATCGAAGGGGCTATCTGTTATTTGGTCCTCCTGGAAGCGGCAAGACTTCGTTTATCCAGGCGCTGGCAGGAGAATTGGACTTTAGTGTGGCCATGATCAACCTTAGTGAGATGGGCATGACGGACGACAAGCTGGCCTACCTGCTCACTAAGCTGCCCAAGAGGAGCTTGTTGTTGCTCGAGGATGCGGATGCAGCGTTTGTTAATCGGCGGCAGCGGGATTCTGACGGTTATAGCGGTGCTTCTGTAACCTTTTCGGGTCTTCTCAATGCTCTGGATGGTGTTGCTGCCGGTGAAGAGCGCATCGCCTTCTTGACGACAAATCACGTTGACCGTCTTGATCCGGCGCTGATTCGCCCGGGCCGGGTTGACTTGATGCTCCGCATTGGCGAGGCGACACGATATCAGGCTGCGCAGATGTGGGATCGATTCTATGGCGACGTTGACGAGGATGGCTCTGGCCGAGAACGATTCCTCACCCGTCTCGAAGAGTTGGGTTTGTTTGGACAAGGACCGGATGGAAAGCCATCAAACCGACACACAAGTACGGCCGCGATCCAGGGGCTCTTCTTGTTCAACAAGAATGACATGCAAGGAGCGATTGACATGGCTGAAGGCCTCATTCCGAGGAAGTTTGAGGCATCTAACGAGGACCCTGACGGAGCCATCAAGACTCGTGCGTAAACCGACGGAGCTATCACGCGTGCGTGAGCGAGCACGCGTCTGTCTGCCTTGAGCCTGAGAGATTTGTATGAATATGTACCTTATAGCTATTGTTGATACCCCGGTTTGAATACAATCATGATACTCTACTCCGAATTTTGAGATGCCTATAATACACCTCTAAACCTAGATAATACTAATCATAAAGACTTTCTTAAACTACGATAAAAGAGCTCTAAAAATCCAAAGAAATAATAAAGTACTTAGGCTGAAGCTGGAGCTGAGGCTGGCCCGCTAGCCGGATTTGCGCGCCGTGATTGATTGAGCGTTGTTGCCTGCTGATGAAGCTACCGGCTCGTGCATATAGGTATATATCATCCATCCTACGTACCAAGGTGCGCAACCATCAGGAACCATCGAAACTTGAACCACACGAAACCCGAGGGGAAAACAACAACGTGGCCTCTTTTTTCCCCAAGGACATTCAAGTCTGCTACGATCTCATCGCTATCGCTCCCCGCTTGAAACCAGCTCCAGGTGACAAGAAAGGTGCTTCGAAATGTCTGGAAACAACGGCCGCGGCCAGGGAACGCTCGATACATGGCTCAATAGGACACCAGCCTACAAACCCGCTCCTCGACCAGCCGGCACCACTCAGCAGGCATCTTCATCAGCGGCAGCAGGTTCATCATCTCAGAATCCCCACCCTTCGCGGAGCAGGCACAAGGACAGCTGGAGACGAGGCGCCGAGCTCGCAGCCGTGGCCAAGGAGACGCGAACCGTCCTCCCCGACATCCTGCGTGATCTGCCGGATATCGAAGCCAGCAAATCCGAGGCTCTCTTCTACAGCACCCTTCCACCGCTCAGAGCTGCCGAATGCCCCAAGCGGACACCTTCGGGCAAGACGGCCATCAAGATTGTCAACGATGACTCTTTCAACGCTGCCATCGCCCTCGCGGCATCAAAGGGCCAGGCATCCAGCCGCGTCGCCGTGCTGAACATGGCCAGTCATGTCAGCCCCGGCGGGGGGTGGCTGAAGGGAGCTCGTGCCCAGGAGGAAGCTCTGTGCTACCGCAGCTCCCTTTCCTTGTCTCTGCACCGCCGGTACTACCCGTGGAAGCAGCGCATGGGTATCTACACCCCCGACGTCGTCATCATCCGCTCCGACCAGGACTCTGGCCACAAGCTCCTCATGCCAGACGTCAAGGTCGAGCACCTCCCCGTGGTCAGCGTCCTGAGCATCGCGGCTCTGCGCACACCGCCCGTCGACAGAATCGTGCTGAACACGCCAGGCGGCATCGTCCAGAGCGAGGTCTTCTCGAGGCCCTCGGATAGGGAGCTCACAAAGACAAAGATGAGACTGTGTCTGCGGATGGCGGCGAGGCGGGTCCACGGGCTCCTCGTCCTAGGCGCCCTGGGGTGCGGCGCCTTCAGAAACCCGCCCAAGGAGGTGGCCAACTGCTGGTTGGAGGTGCTGAACGAGCAAGAGTTCCAGGGGGGCTGGTGGGAGGAGGTGTGGTTTGCTGTGTTTGATCGGCGGAATGAGGGGAATCTGGAAGTTTTTGAGGAGGTCCTGGGTGGTGTTGAGATTTGATTGCCCTTTCATGGCCGGGAAAAAGCTGAGCTGTAGCGAGACGCCGTCGGAGAGGCATTTCTTTGAAGCATGATGGCAAGAATGGCTGAGAGAAGGCCGAGGTTTGCCAGACATGTTGTTACCCTCAAAAGAAGCCCGTTTGCTAGATGAAAAAGTCCTTTGTGGACGACAATGCTGTCACCAAAAACTGATTGTCCCTTTCAGTGGTCTTCTTGAAAGCCAAGAAGCCAAGTCCGCCACGGCGACTTGTGGCCGCGGAATGGCAGAGGCCCAACTCAGCGACAAAAGCTTGAAACCAACAGTCACCAGGCGTCCCGAAGCGCATCCTATATGGTTCATCATTTCAAGTTCGCCGGGCAATATTCGATGGTCTAGGTAATCTCATGCAAAGGACCCGGAGAGTAACTATTAACGGCACCTAAACACATTGAAAACGGACCCGGCCCCACGGAACGGTTCATCAGATAGCCTTAGACGTCGCCCACGATGCTGGAAAGAGCACCTCATTCACAGCTGAAATTTATCAAGCAATCTCGAATGACTGAGACCGTGCGTTGGACCCAACACCTTGCATCTGCCTCGCAATTCAACGTCGCCATTGCGAGCAAAGATGGCATAATCGATACAGTGACCAAACCATCACCAAATAATATCTCCCGTCGTCGAATGAAGGACCGTTCTTCTACTAACTCCCCGTGCTCATCTCTCGGTTTCAATCCCGCATCTTGGCTACAACAACCCTCCCTGGCTTTCACAGGGCAACACTCACTGCGCTAGCCGGGGGCGGCAATGTCGTGATCGGCATTGCCAATGGCGTACCTCGCTATCCCCGGGTTTCGTGCACACCAGAGACACACTTCACACGCCACAAAATGCTACCTCGAGCACACGGGAACAGGGAGAAAAGCCACATGTTTAGACGGCCGGGGTGGGGGTGTTCGTCCCAGCACCAAGGGACCAACAAAATACGACGCGAGAAAATTAGGGTGTTTTTTGAGGTCGAGCTCTCCAAGAAAAGATATGCTCACCCGTTGCAGCTAAACCCGGACTAAAGACGTGGGTAGCAGGTTAAGATCTGTTTCTGTCTGGCTGGATCAAGACCCCCCTGTGGGCGCTAGAACCGGGATCCTTTTCCCTCTTCCTCCCCCCCCAAGGCAGCTCTCCAGCTGCGCTGCGGACCGACGACCCCCATTCATTACCAGCAGAGAGTACCTAAGGAGAATCTTTAAGGACGATGAGCGGGTCGATCCTTGCTATTTTACCTTCTGGGCTCTGGGGCTCTACACCCAGGTGCGTTAGCCTGGGGGACCACATGGTGATGCCATGGTGACCGTCCCAACCCTATCTCGACTTTTCACTATTGCTCGTCTTTTGCCTTTCTTATGAAAGAAAGAAGTTTCAGGTACAAAACTCACTGCTCGCGGACCTACCACGAGAGCAATTCTTAAACCGACCACCCCCCCTGCAGCTTCCTCGCCTCTCGTCTTGTCTCTCTTATCTCCATCACCAGGCGGTAGATCCCCCGCCTCGCCCAGGCGATAAGCAGCCATGTTCGGTCGCAAAGAGGACGACGATGCCGTTGGGCATGATGGCCCGGCTGGCTATGACAACTATGACTATGAGACGCCGATTGAGACGAGCGAGGCGAGCTCCATGGACCCGGACTCGGGCGTCAAGCGTGGGCTTAAGAATCGACATCTTTCCATGATGGCTTTGGCGGGTATCATTGGACCGGGATTGCTCGTAGGCGCGGGTGGTGCATTGAGCAACGGAGGACCGGCCTCGCTGATTATCGGGTTTGGTGTTATCGGTATGATTCCTTACGCGGTGGTGGAAGACGAGGGGGCATCGTAGATGATGTCGTCTGAGGCAGTCACTTCTGAGCAACTGCTAACCCTCATTCTTAGGCATCATCGCATTCTCTATCATGCAGTCCCTTGGAGAGGTGACAACCCTGTATCCTGGTGGAGGCTCGTTCATCTCTCTCGCGGAGCGCATGGTTGACAAGTCATTTTCAGTCGCCGTTGGCTGGAACTACTTCATCATCTGGGCTGCCGTCCTGGCCAACGAGTACAACGTCATCTGCAGTATCATGACCTACTGGGCAGACGTTGTCCCTCTTTGGGGATACTTCCTCATCTTCTGGACAGTCTTCCTGGGTTTCCAGCTCCTCGGTATCGAGGCCTTTGGCGAGGCCGAGTTCTGGCTTGCTCTGATGAAGCTCCTCGGCCTGACCGCCTACTTCATCTTCGCCATTGTTTACGCGGCCGGTGGCCTCATTGGCCAGGATGAACCTCTCGGGTTCAGGTATTGGCGCGATCCCGGAGCTTTCAATGGCAACGGCTTCCGAGGTGTGGCCACCGTCTTCGTCTTCTGCTCGACCTTCTACTCCGGCGTTGAGTCCATTGCCATTGCAGCCACCGAGACGAGAAACCCGGGTGTTGCGGTTCCCCAGGCCATCCGCCAGGTGTTTTGGCGCATCATCTTTGTGTACATGGGATCTGCCTTCTTCTTTGGACTCACCTGCAGGGCTGATGCCGATGGACTCGGAGGAGCAGGGGCCAAGGCCCTACAGAGCCCCATGACAATTGCGATCCAGACCGCTGGCTGGCAAGGAGGTTCGTACCGTCCAGAGAACACGGCGTGCCGAATATTGACCAACGGGGTTTTGCAGGTGTTCATCTGATCAACGCTTTCATCTTGCTCACTTGTTTGTCCGCCATCAACTCGTCCATCTACATCGGCTCCCGCACCGTCTTCTACATGGCTCAGTCCGGCAAAGCCCCCAGGATTCTCGGCTGGACAAACAACCGAGGCTGCCCCGTCTGGGCCATCCTCTTCACCAACGCCGTCGGCTCAATATCCATGATGAACGTCTCCACCGGCGCCGCCAAGGCCTACAGCTACATCGTCAACCTCTCAGGCGTGAGCGCCTTCCTCGTCTGGGGCAGCATCAGCCTCATCCACATCCGCTTCCGCCGCGCCTGGGCCGTCCAGGGCCGGAGCGTTAGCGAGCTGCCCTACAAGGCGCTCTGGTACCCGGGCCTTGCCTGGATCGGCTTTGGGGCCTGCGTCTTCCTGGCGCTGGTCCAGGGTTGGACCACGCTGTCGCCGTTCAACACGGGCAACTTTGTGGACGCTTACATCCTGATTCCCTTGTTTGGGATCATCTACGGGGTGTGCAAGCTGATCTGGCGCGGCAAGGATCCCATCAAGCGCAGCTGGTCCATTGATCTCGACAGCGGCAGGAGGACGGACCTGGATCACAAGAGCGGCCCCGCCTCGGGCAGTGTGCCGGGGCAGGTTCCCGTGTGGAAGAAGGTCTGGGCTTGGTTCTAATCCTGGTGCGCTTGTGAAATTGATGGTATAATTACGTGGACATAAGTGATGATTTCACGTCATGGGAAGACCAGAGATTCCGCAATCTATGGTGTATATAGCAGCGTGTTGTTAGACATAGACTGGGTTGAAGTTGTTGTCGGGCCTTGCGGAGTGGTTGAAGACAATGATATCATGTTATCACCCATATAGAGGAACACTATATCGTGAACGCAACGAGGGGGGTTTATCACTTTCACAGTTGAATAGAGGGAAGGTCAAGGGCATAACGAGTGTTTAGTTGATCGCGACTCCATCTATCTTGCTTCAGTCTCTGACATGTCCATGTTCGCGTCGTGCTCAGCAGAAGGCTGGCTTCTCATCTCTCCAGCCTCAATTCTCGCATGCCTCGCTTCACCTACCGTTGACCTCTCACTCAACCGGACTAGGCCCGAGAAGACGAGGCTTCTCCATCCTTGGCCATCCCGGGGTAGTTGGTCGGCAGCGCAATCGCGACGAGGATACCACCTGGGTGCTTGAGGGTGATCTTGAACCTCCCAACAACCGTCCTGATGACGGTCGGGGGGTTCTCCCCGGACCCCTCCTGCGCATTGTCGAGCGTCTCCTGCGGGACATGCTAGGTTACCGGGATTCGCTCGACGAAATGCTCCATGTCGAAGGGCCAGGGCTGGTCTCCGTCGTGGCGTATCGCCTTTGCGAGGAGCCTCTTGACGAGCCCGGGCGTGTAGTGAGGGGCCCGCGGACCGCTGGTGGGGTTCATGGGCCCGGAGGGACGCTGCGACTCACCGTTCTCGTCGACGCCGTCCTGTCCGAGAGAAGACATTTTTTTGTCTTTGATGATGATGATGACGATGGTGTGAGAGCTGCACTTGCAGAGCGTTGAAGTTGTTGTTGATCGTGGGTAGAAGTTGCTCGTGGATGTGATGGATTCAACTTCTTGTTGGATGAGCCTTGATCACTGCGACAGACATCCCTTTTATACTTTTTCTGCCTCCCCCTGTTTTATGAACATGGCGATGTTCTATGATGAGGTTGAGAATAGGAGAGTACCCTTGTTCCGTATGTTCATTGTGCACCGTTAATATTCTGCTGTGAGGTGACGGAGAACACTGGATAATGTGAGTCGCCTGGCATCCTTGCTCTTGCTAGAGAGTTGCGAATTGAGGTTTCCCTTTGTAATCCAACTCATGTGTGCGCAAACCTGAGTTGACTCGCCTCAAAGACCACATGTAGATGCAAATGTCTAGTGGTTAGTATCCCCGTCACATGGATGACATATTGAATCAATGCCAACCACAAAATAATGAATTGTAGCAACCACCTAGGTTCGTTCTGCGTCACCTATGGTATGCATTTTACATCAAAGTTAAACACGGCACTTGAATCGTGCCCAATCATGCAAAATTGCACCAACCTGGCTGAGAAACCCGCGTTCCATGATGATGGTGAATATGGTACAGGGTACTCAGCTCGAAGCATCGAGTCCTCCAGGCTGTGACATGTGATGCGTGCATGAGAAGAGCCGGAGTTGGAGTATTGATTGCCCGGCCTCAGGGGTCAGATAACGGCCCGTGCGCGTGGTGGTTCGGGAACGGATTGGCGCCCGCGACTAGCTTGTCAAGTACCGGTACATCTTCTCAGGGGTTCGAGAGTGCCACAGGCTGCGAAACTGTCCCTCTGAAAAAGTACCTACAGGACGCGCTACCTGCCGGATATGGGGCGATCCTGGCATATCCAACACCCGACACCCGCAACGTGCCCTGTGCGAGTGTGCTTGGATGAGGTCAGATCCATCCCAAGCCTCCCAACATCCATCGTCAATCTACCGAGCAGACTTCCAACATCACGATCGACAACCCTCTTTATTAGCCCGGCGCATCGCTTCGATACCTCGCCCAAGTACCGACATAGCAGAGACACTGCCTTCCACCGTACACTCTCATATTCGAGCTCCGTCTCCCCGGTTCTCCGTTCGCCGCGATAGCTCCTTTATTCCTGACAGGCGCGCTATCGCTATCGTTCTTGTCGCATACGTCCTCCGTCATGAAATTTGGCTAAACCTGCGCCGCGCAACAATTACTCCTCACGCCCGACTCGCGCTCCAGCCCCACGACTGCACTGCATCTTCTGCATGTGTCTTGATCCCGGCCGATCCGTTCACGTCCTGCGCCCTCCTTCCGCGAATTACGTACCCCATCCGCGTCCCTGACGTTGCGGCTTTGGGGAGTCGACCAAAGCTTGGACACGGCTGGGCCACAAGTCGAATGAATGCAACCTTTAAACCCATTCCTGGCCGCCTTCTTCAAGAGCTCCCTCCCAAGCCAGTGCACTCCGGTTCATCATCATATCATCCTGGTCCCCTCGACGGATGTGCTGCTCACGTTCCGCGAGACCGAAAGCGGCACCTCCCCCGCTGAGGTCATCGCTTCGGAGGACTTTCTCGCCAGCCACGTCCTCCGCGTCCCGGGTCCGAGTGGTGTCGCGGGAGCCAAGGATGGCGGACAGAACTTGCGTGAGGTGAGGGGCAAGGCCAAGCAATTCACCACTCTCAACGGGAAGAGTGTTGTCATCAAGGACACATTCATCTACAGCAACAAGGGTGCGTACCCCAAAACCACACCTCGATGGGCATGCCGTTTCTCACAGCATATATAGGCTTCAAGACACTTGCGCAAGCCCAGCTTCTCAACGACATTGTATTCTATCCGGACGTCTTCGAACCTCGACAATGGCTCCTCTACTTCATCTCCAGACCTCTTGTGGGCGTCTGGGAGGAGAACAAGATCACACCCGCCGTCTTTGTCCCAGGCGTACGGAAGCGCAGGATCGCCGATCAGAAGCAGACGCCCAACGCTGAGTCGACCGAGAATTCCGCCCCGCGAAAGAAGGACATCAAGAGCTTCCACGACCTCCTCAACAACTTCCCAATGATTGCGCGGCAGATGCAGCCCGGCCTGGAGAAACTGTTCCTCGAGTTCACTAACGTCTTCCGCAAGCCCTTGCCTCCTCCGCCGTCAGCCGCACACATTCCCGACCCCGAACCCGACGGACCTATCGCGAGTGCTATGAAACGGGCTCAATCCAACAGCACGTTGGCAACAGGCGATGACAGCAGGTTACCCGTGACGGAAAACTTCTACGCGGAGGATGATGAGGATATCATGAGAGCGTCACTCGAAACTGCCGTCACAGCCGCCATTGACCTTTTTCAAGGAGTCGACAAGCAGCAGCTGTCCTTGCTTGGTGCGACAACCGACTTGACGGGACCTCTGGTGGAGAAACTCATCGAGCGTTACGTGACCGAGAACGTCCATCATCTACTTTTCCCCAGGCTCAACGCTCTCAAACGTCCTTATGACTTGGAGCTCGAAGCCAAGATAAAAAAGATGCAATTCATCGACATCTCCCAGCTGGGCATCGGGATTGACGGCGGCTCCAAGGCGAAACATGATCTCATCATTCAGCTCGGGCCAGCGGTGGAGGAGTTCAAGAAGATCTCTGCTGCGACGTGCCCCCAGATCATGCTCGACCTTTTGCTCTCAACTATCAAGATTGTCTCCCAGCTCACAGACTCATCCAAGTCGCAGGCGGAACCATCAGACTCGGCCTCGGAGAAGCCAATCATGACTGTCAACGCGGATACACTCGTCTCGTTTCTGCTCTACGTCGTCATTCGCTCCCAGGTCAAGCAGCTGCAGGCTCGACTGATCTATGTACGGAACTTTATATTCATTGATGATGTCGACAGCGGGGAACTGGGCTATGCACTGAGCACGTTCGAAGCCGTGCTGGCCTATTTGGTTCTGGACTCGGCCGGTCTGCGGCGTGCTAGTCGAAGAAACAAGGCGCTGTGGGATGCCACGAAGACGGGAACTTTGGATGACCTCAAGAAGATAATGGAGCCGGAAACTGGCCCCGGGGACGATGACGATTTATCTGAATCCCCTACGTCAAGCCGTCGACCTTCGACGGCACTGACCCTGCAGAACGGCTCAGCTAGGCCTGCCGGCTCGACGAGGTCGAGGAGGTCTTCCCTGGCCCTGTCGCTCTATGAGCATTTCTCCCATGGGACAGGATTGGGCCACGTTTTCCCCTTCCAGGCAAATGGCGACGATGAGACTCGGCCTCATCATGACTTTTCAATACCCGTACGAAGAGTCAAGAAGGTCGCCATGGACACCCGAAGTCTATCGGAAGGATCTGAGGTCTCATTTCACTCACGCACCGCAAGCATTGGGACGATTGGCAGTGCATTTGAGGGGGACATATCGGTGCCGCGGTTATCCCAGACCAACAACTCATTTGGGGAGTCGATCCTCATGATGGCTATTCAAGCAGAGCGAGCAGAGACACTCAAGTATCTCCTTTCGCTTCCCGAGTACTTCCCCCCCGATTTTGTCCTCGATGATATGAACAACGAAGACACGACCCTGTTGAGCGCGGCCATCCAGCTGGGTAATGCGCACATCATCGAGATGACTCTGGAATTTGTCATTTCGTCGACGACACCGAACCAGCTGACGTCATATTTGGCTCGGCAAGACATCTGGGGTCGTAGTGGTGGGCATTACCTCTTCAACGCGCCCACCTTGATCACCCGCATCGGCCATCTGATGCCGTGGCGACAACGGGACAAGAACGGCCAGACTCCCCTGTTTGCCCTTTGTCGGTCGTATGACCATGGAAACTATCATGAGATGGTTGAGGCTGGATTGACCGCGGCCACAGCAGCCCAGCGCGACGGGCAACCGCTTCACGTCGATGAACACATTGACAACAAAGGGAACACGTTATTGCACATCATGAACGACGCAGTGCTCGTATTGAGGATTCTGCAGTACTGCGATGTCGACGTCAATGCAACGAACGATAAGAGATTTACGGCCTTAATGGTGGCTAGCAAGTACGGTAGATATGACATGGTGCGATCCCTCTTTGCCGACCCAAGAGTAGACCTTGGAGCGAAGGAGATCCGAGGTCTCACGGCAGTTGAGCTTGCAAAGGATGACGACGTGCGGAACAAGATCGACGACCTGGCTCTGTTCAGCATGCCATCTGGACTGGACGCACGCATCACCGGCGTGGTGAGGGCGTTCTTCGTGGAGGACGCTACAGTGCGATTGGTGTTGAAGTCGGCGGCTCCAACCGACCATGACAGTTATACTGTCACGACCAGCCGTCGTTCGCTGTCCGACTTTGAGCATCTGCCTAACCTCCTTGCGCTCGAGAACCCGGCATCGTGGATTCCGACCCTCACTGATGTGCGGTCGCCGTTCCAGATACCATCAAAGCCTTCGCGTGCCATCTTGCGGGATATGCAGGCACGGGTGGACTGGTTCCTGAAGATTATGCTCATGCACCCGACATTCGCAACACACGAGATGCTGTGGGAATTCTTCCTCGTTCCCGAGCTGCAGCTCGACATGATGGAGCAGCGGACGCTTCTCAAGGCAGAAACACGGTCGGAGAAGGTGAGGGATGAGTATGAGCCGGTTGAGGATGTCAGGGAGGTGGAGCAGTTTGTCAACCACGCACGAGAGATGATTAGGAGCGTCAACTATTCCACTAAGAGTGCGACTAGGCGAGCCAACAACCTCGGACTCGTGGTGGCAGGTACGTATCTTGTGGGATGCTCGGGTTCCCATCGATCTTGATAAACTAATGGGCGATCAGACATGTACGATTCGTCCGTACTGCTTCACCGGGCCGTTTCGGCGCTGCAGTTCCTTCCCCAAGCCCACATTGAGGCGTTTGAGACGTATGTGCGGTCTATCGTCCCGACCCAGTCAAACGCTCAGTCTGTGCTTCACTCGACACTTTTGGCCCTGCAGTCAACAGTGCAGGCTCTCCTGGCGGCCTTGTCCCGACCGCCATCCCTCATCTCTCAAATGAGGGCTGCCAAGCGTGAGGCTGATAGGAACTCCAACTCGCTCAACAGATCCCGATGGCCTCTAGGCCTCCTAGATGACACTAGACAACGACTCTACGATGAGAAGGAGGAGCGGGCACGCAAGTCCCGGGGAGAAGCTGCAAACCTAGCCAAGGAGCTTCGGTATACACAACAGACGGTGGCTGGGGAATTGGCAGGGTGGCAAGAACTGCACGAGAAGATGGGCCGCCGGGCAATCCGGGAGTTCGCCCGAGGCATGGCGGTGCAGGAGAGAATGAAGCTAGAGGGCATGACGAGGGCGCTGCGGAAACTAAGAAAAGGCAACGAGGAACTTGCGGCGGATGTAGCGGGTAATGGGACGACGTCACCAGCCCCTCCATCACCTAGACGGGAGGTGACGGGGGCAGAGGCTGCTGCTATCGACGAAACGGAGGGCGGTGGCGAGGCCGGATGATCGGGTAACGTTGAGTGTGGATACATGGGTCGTCACATCGACAGTAATGGAAACGAGAGACACAACACCACGAAGACGCGTGATATGGAGAAAAGAGAGACGCGTCTGGGGGAGATGGTGGGACGCGGTGACAGTGGACAGGCGCAGCTGACAAACCTTGAAGCCGATCAACATGCGGGCTTTTAGCACTGGAACCTACCAGGGGGGGCTTGAGGATTGTCAGCCAAGTGCTCGACAGACAAGGTGGATTGGCTGGATGGTTGGATGGATATCCCGTGAGTTTGCAACATTGTCTGGACCCCTGTTCGGGTTGAGGAGAGACTTCATTTTTTTTGTCACCCCCAATAACTATACTAGCACGCTTAGAGAGGTTCAACCTGGGAACAGGTAGATTTTGGATGGAGTTTTCCCAGGCCTTTTTTAGCATAGAGAAAGCCTTGCCGATGGTGAAGGACATGGCTATAATGACGCCCTTGGACAGCATGGCGTTTCCTTTGTGTATCTTGAGTGTCTTAGCAAGTGGTGTACTCGAGAGCAACGGAAGCTTGACTTGAGCCACATGGCTAGGTCAGTTTTAGGCAGATGACTTTGACATGGGATGCATAGACAGCCACAAGAGGTGCCTCTGCTTCCGTGCTTCTGTTGGGAATGAGGGTTAGCCTACCGGATGAAAGCCAAAGGAGGGTCCACCAGCCCCCTCCCCGCCTCAAGAGTCAAGACAGCAAGAACAAGCATCGACAAGGATCCCCAAAAGGGGCAAGCGGAGCGAGTGAGAGATGCAGCACGGACGAAAAAGGGATTCCGCGATGCGGCGCTGGAAGCCCTCGGCCGTCAATGCTTGGGTGAAGGGGGAGAGAGACTAGTGCAGTAGGCAACAAGGATGGGAAAGGTTGAAACGTGAAACAAAAAAAAAAAGAGAAGCTAGAGAACAGGACGACAAGGAAAAAGCCACAATCTTGCAGACAGCATGAGCCACTCATTGCTGGCGGCGTCCTGCATGCGACTCGCGAGACACGGGATCCTCGTGGAGTAGAGAGAGACACGCAGGGTACGCGATGCCGATTGGCCGACGTCGCGTGGTGTCCGGGCGCGTGCCTGGGAACGAATGAGAAGAGAGCACCCAGGGTAGGACGACTGTGGGGAAAGCTACGCGCTGAGGGGGGGGGCTCTAGGAAAAGCGGATGAAAGAGGCTGTGCAAGAAGAGAAAGATCAAGATGGGATCCAAGTTCTGGTGAGAGAGAGAGACATTGACGATGATGTGGGCCGAGTACAATTTCCCTAGCCGCTCAGTCATGGTGCGACGATGGAAGCTTTAAATCAAGTCTTGAGCTATGGTCATGAAGCCCGTGTAAGCGCCCGTCTTTTTTTTTGCGTGTCTCTCTCTCCCATTATTATTAGACGCGGGCGGTTAAGCAGCGTGGTCCGGGCCAACGGTGTCAGGGGGGCATCCTGCTTCTATTCTGAGGAATTGCTGCGAGGCCCGCCGATAGACGCCCTCCCGGGATGGGCTGGTGAAGAGGGGCGCTTAGGATGAGGGCATACAGAAAAAAGAGTCTACGGATAGTAGAGAGAGAGAATGGGAGAGACTGAAGACTGAGTTTAGAAGGGGGGACTGGGCTTGACCCTGAAAAATCGAGCAGAACAGGATGGATAGCCTGTTGTCCCTAACAACGAAAACGTAGTTTAGATGAACGCGTTGTAGAGAAAAGACTGTGTTCATCCACGACACGGTCTACAACGGGTATCTTACAAGAGTCGCGTCTTTCAAGAGCGCTGTGTCGCGCGTCGAAGCTCGAGAAAGCGTCGACAGCTCACCGTACGTTGCCCGATGTCCACACCAAAGGGCCAGAACCGCAGCTAAGCTAGAACTGGACTAAGGATCTGCCGGGTTTCCCAGGATCTAAAAATGAGTCATAGGCGCCGGGCCATTCAGCGGCCGCGCCTGTGCAGCAACGGGGCCTAGTCGAGAATGCTTGGCTTGCGGGTTTGTGGACATCTGTCGTGTCTCGGACGATACAGGGTACGTAGTAGAGGAGCCGCACAGTCTCTCATGCAGCTGGGAGCATTTTTAGGTGTACTGACTGTACGTATGTAGCTGCTGGCAGATATGGGGTGGATTATTGTGTGGAGATCTTGGTGCTAATTCCCGTCGGGCGAATCACATCCCGGCATGTCACGCATCGTCCGCTGTAAGGCCCCCCCCCCGCGCCAGCATCTCGACATACAACTTACACGGACGACTCTCTCTCTAGACAGTCGCGCGCCTGCTCCCGCCGCGTCCCCGGGAGACGGCCGATCCGGACGTGTTTCAGATCCTTCTCTTGCGTGTTTCCTCTGTTTCCTGTTTCGTGGTCCATCATGAATGGGTCCCCCCCGGTGTCGCCGGAGCCAGCCGCCCATCGCCAACCATTCCTCCCGGTGCAGTGGGAGAGAGCATAAGAAGACGGGCCTCGCCCTGGGTCGCTTTTCCTGCTCTCTCTCTTGATTCATCGTCAGCCTGTCCTTTTCCAATCGTTCCCAACATCCTCATCCGCCCGAGGGGAACTCGTTCATCTTTTCCTTCTTTTTCCTTTCTTCTTCTTCCTTCTTCTCCTGAGAGTGATTTGTGGTCTGGTATCACAGACGTCTTTCTCGTCCGCATAATTCGCCAGAACAAGAAAAGAAAGAAAGGGCTTCACAGCACGTTTCTCTTCTTGAACCGGAACTGCCTCGATCCAACGGAGCTGGTCTCCTAATCACCCCTTGTGCCTCCATATCATCCCATAGACATACCACACTAATACCACCCCAAGCCATCAAAATGTCTACGTAAGTCGTCCTACTATCCCATAAAACTCTTGTCCATATGCTGACTCCATCTACAGTCTGGCAGTTGACATGCCCTTTGACTTCACCTTCCCCTCGGCCTCAATTGAGCGCCCGAGCCCTCCTCCCTCCATGCCTGTGCTCCCCTTTGACCAGGCTCTCCTTGATATGGCCTATGCTTCGGCCTCGGCGCATGCTGCCGGCCACGTTTCCGCCCACTCCCGCTCGTCATCCAAGGCCTCGGTCTACTCCACCGTCTCCGCCGAGTCAGAGGCCGAGTCTCTCTGCTCTCGTCTCACCACTCCTCCCCGTGCCTCACCTCCGGTCCGCCAGCATGGGCCCCTCCTCCTCCCCAAGATCCGCTCCCAGGACCAGGACATTGACGCTACCCCTTGTGGCCACTACCGCATGACGACCCCCCC